>JASCZW010005739.1:144599-243208 GCA_034211315.2 Aedes japonicus
AAAGTGATTATCTTCTTAAAACAGTACTGTTTCATCGGAAATAATAATTGTTTTTTGCAATATCACAAAGTTAGTGTCAATATCTGATTTTTTTAGTTCATTATAACGAGCTTATCAGCCTGTTGTTGGTTCATCTTCCAACGTAGTCACTTTAACACATTTTTGATTATGTTTGTGACTAATCCGGGTGTGAGATGAAGGCGATTTGTCAGTCATAAATATCGCCTTTCATAGCGCCCACCTTTAAAAGCGAGTCCGCTCTCTCATTGCCCAGAATCGAACAATGAGAAGAAACCCATACAAAGGTGATGATAAAATAACGCGAAGATAAAGCACCCAGAAGCTCCTGTATTTTCATGAGAAAATACGAGGAATGTCTAACCGGCCTCAAGGAGCAAATAAAAACGCTGTAGAAAATTACCCATTGGTGATTTTCTCTTGAAAAATTGGGTAGTATCAGCCTAGTTTTTTTTTGTTTTTTTTTTTATCGGAAATCAACTCGGAATCGTGCAGTCAACGATGAGTCGTGTGATTAAACGTTACTACAAAATTTTGAGCATCGAACGGAAGGAAACATGTGATCAGGATCACAAGCGTGTCGTGAAAGCGTTTAAGCGGAATCCCAATGCTTCGATCAGAGATGTGGCCAAAAAGTTGAATCTGGCCAAGTCTTTCGTTCAGAGAGCCAAGGAACTGCAAAGCGCAGAGGGCTCCAAATCGTGAAGAACGGCGAAAAATGGTGAGCAAGTCACGGGTCTGGAAACTGTACACCCAGATGCTGACGGAGTCACATGGTCTCATCATGGATGATGAGACTTACGTCAAGGCGGACTTCCGGGCAGCTTCCGGGGCTACTGTTCTTCACCGCCCAGCACAAGTTTGATGTTCCGGAGGAAGTAATGAAGCAGAAACTTTCAAAGTTTGGCAAGAAATACACGATTTGGCAAGCGATCTCGACGGAATACGCCGTTCGTGACTACCGAGACTGTAAACGGGGAGATCTACCTCAAGAAGTGTCTACAGAAGCGTTTGCTGCCTCTGTTGAAGCAACACGAGGGCTCAATATTCAAATGTTGTTCAAATGTTCAAAGGCCAACAGGGTCAATTTCGTACCCAAGGACATGAACCCCTCCAACACACCGGAAATAAGGCCCATCGAAAAATACTGGACTACTACGAAGCAGGATTCATTTCATTACAATCAATGGATTGATTGTTATGATATTTTGATAATTTCACATACCAAAACCGATGCGTCCTATTGCAAAATTACTCTTGAGTCGAAACATCTTTTGACCAAGTGGAAAAACATGATCTTTCGCTTCAAAAAGGGGTATGGGCGCGTCCTGCCGAATTGATTGCGACAGATTTCATGTGTGATTAGGCTGCCAACGTAAAAAAGTACCTAAACCAAATGGGCAGCTTGTAATGATTACTTGAAGATGCAATGGGAGATCATTGCTCTGATATGCCCAAAGGTAGCACAAAGGAAAATGTGTTTGTTGTCTTCTATAACTAAATGTGATGGAATTGAGTAAACGGGTGAAAATTAATCGGAAATGATCTCTCGTTTGCACTCACTGTTAAGAAAACCTGGACCCTTCATCAAAATGAGCAATAAGTACACCGAAAAAAAAGCATTCCCGAAAATGAACACACGTTCAGGATGTTTCCTTTTAAACGTTCCTTAGTTCATGATTACGTGATTCAGTTCACGGTGTATTTTTGCTTGTTCTCAATTTTGTGACTGTAGTTTATGAATCTGGGCACGGATTTTTTTCCGTGTAAAGAACGTTATATATGTAACTTTAACCAATTTATCTTTCAGCATAATTTTCTAACACAAGGTAAGCAATCAAATGACCACTACTAAAGTATACTAAATATCTATGACATAATATATCACGGGGAAAGAAAGGGACCCTCAGGGCACCCAAGTGAAACGATTTGGATAGTGTGCATGGGACTAGGTCTTCCCTATTGTGAACATTTTGTGGAACGAGGTTGGATTTTTCAACCTTATCTATTGGGTTTATTCTGTCAATCGATGGCTCGATTTTAGGGCTGTCAGTGTGAACTTGCTTTTGGAAAGAAATTTTCATCTCTAAATTCGCGGGTTTTGCGTAAGTGTCTCTGCTTACGGGCCCGTACAAATGTGTTTGGCCCCTAATGCAGGCGCCCGATGATCACAATCCACAATAAAATCCTGATCAAATCGTTTTTCAGATTATTCCACTGCTATGGAATGTTAACTTGCTACAATAGATGATAGTAATACATCATCATTATTATCAAGTGGAAAAACATGGTTTCCCATATCGAAACCCACCGTGCAAAATTTCATCCACATTGTGGATCACAAAAGATTTTGATTTTAAATTTTGAAGATATCACTGGGAAATTCTCTATTTAAGGCTCCAATGACAACACGGGCCACTTCCTCATGGTGCTTCGTGAAGGGTAGGTTGATTACTATGTGGCTACGTCGTTCGTGTTGGGAAACAACTAGATGCACGTGATTCTTGTTCTGAAAGCGCTTCACATTTATTAATTAAAAAATGTTTAAAATCAATAATGTGCCTAAATATTGAAAACACAGACGCCAAACATTGAAATTTAAGATAGACTACTAATTTTGTCTTCACAGCCCAATGTCAAACTTAACCCATAGTTTTGGTTTCTTTTTTGTTCATTGTGAACATCCGTTATCTGTTATCCGGGTCAAACCTCAGAGTGTCCTGCATGCGTACCTGAAAGAAGAGAAGAGAATAAAGGGATTTAATTTTTAAAATTTACCAAGTTTCAAGAAAATATGGAAGCGCACTTGCAGAAGCGCAAAACAGAAGTAAAAGTTTTCATTACCGAAGCGACTATGGATGAACAAGTTTACAAAGAGGAATGTCTTCAGAAAAGAAATTTGCCACCCATATAATCGCACGAAGGTCTCGTAAAGTTCTGGTCCGACTTAGCCATTACAGCTGTCATAGAATGGTATTAGTAGAATAATGTCAATTTTATTGAGAAAACTATCAATACACCAAATTGTACAGATTTTCGTCCGAACGAAAAATTTTGGGCATTTAGCAAGCGTTAATTTAAGAAATGTAGTAAAACAATCAAAACCCCGGTTGCTTTAAGTCTGAGAAATGCTGGAAAAAGTTGGAAAAAGAAAATCAATTAAATGTGAGAAAACTACTACTATTACTACTACACGGCCAGCAATTTTAACTCAGTTTTGAGTCGTTTTCTATTCACTTTTGTCATAAGGGAAGTCGCTCAAATTTGAGTAAATGTAAATGGAATTGACAAGTTGACAAATCAAAAATATCGACTCAAATCAAATGGATGTTTTGAAGTTGTTGAATTGTCAATCCCAGTTACATTTACTCAAATTTGAGTGACTCCACTATTGAAGTCTTTTGGGCTGAGCCTGATCTCTGGAGGAGATGGAACAATTAAGCGTCCCTCAGCTTCCGACATTACAAGTGAATAATAGAACCAATAGAACTTTTTGGGCAAACAGAATATCTACTTCAGAAATGTCGTGGCCAAGAAGAAGGGAGCAACTGATCCTCAAGGCCAGGGAAAAGCTGAAGAACACGCCAGCAACATTTTTTTCATCGGCCATAGCTAATGTTTGTCAGGGCATCCAAGAATGTTTGTAGAAAGTCTAAGAAATGAAGGAAAATTTGTGCTATTGAATTATATTTTGAACAATGAAATTAAATTTCTTTTATATTAAGAAATAGAAGGTAGGACTAACAAATCTATTCCTTGTTTTCTGCAATGAGATTGATTTGTTGTTTTTAAAAATCTACCATCGCAAGGAATATCCACGCTATCCACGTACATTGGCGGTGTTGTATGTTTTTGTGATAGCTTTAATGTGGCCATCATAGCATGCTGTGCGTTTGACTGTCATCTTCCGTTTGTCTATTTTAATTCACGGCCTTTGTTTTCAAAATACTGCGAATTGAAAAAGCCGTGGAAATTAAGGTTTTGATCACATGGCTACGTACTAATAACTCGACTGTCGAGTTATTAGTACGAGACACTGAAGAACTCTGTACATTGTCTGTATCTGTCAAGATCAGCAAAGGTAATTGGAATTGAATGGAAAATACTAATTTTTGTTCTGATTTCTAGTAACAGGTATTCCACTAAACAGCTCAAACTCTCTAGGATTAATTATCCATTTGTTTAAATAAAACATAATTTTCTCATATGATTTGACAGAAAAATATGTGGATAACTTATTTTCGATACAGTCCTTATTCAATGACACACGCGCAAAGCACGAAGCATTTTTTTAAAACAGAAAGAACGTTCGTGCATTGTACGAAAACAGTTCAAAGACCTACACATATTTTGTTACAAATTAAAACGTAACGTCTCTCTGGTTGTTTCAATAATGACTGGCAGATCTACTTTATCGACTCGAAATGTGATTGAATTAAAAAGCGCAACCACGAGGAGTCGTTCAGCGTTTTTTTGTAATCCGTGTATCTGACAGGGGGTTAGTATTTTTGGGAAGAGTTGTATATGAATACGTGGTTGATCTGAATAGGCCATGACGACTCTTGAGCAATTACGTGATTAATTAACTCTCGGTAGCGCTTTAATTTTTATTCTGGGATAAATCAATTATTCCCGCCAAATCCTTACAGCAACACCAACTAAGCATGGGAAATATCAGTTCAATTTGCACTCATTTCTCACACATACGCATACACCATTAGAAGTGAGCGTAGCCATTAGAAGTGAGTTATTCCAATTCTGTTCATTACCATTCTGCGAACATCTCCTTCTACATCATAAGCGTTGCTTCACGTAGGAGAATACACGCATAACAATTATAGCAATAATTCCCGAAACCCCAACAACAACACCAACAGGTATGAGTGCGATAGAAGAAAAGCAGCCATTGGCTGGTTTTCACGACACTCATTTCGTGCATTGTACAGAAAGCTGTAACGCATTTCAACTGACGACAAGTAATATGAATGCCTCATACAATGTTCGAGATATATGTTCTTTGTACAAAATTCATGTTTACGAAACTAGTGAAAGCTAATTCAAGAAGAAAAAAAAATCTTTGTGATTATGTCTTGTACATCGACATCCGAAATAAGTCCATTATTTAAGCATACGTAAGAAAACGTAATTTTTTCAAATAAAAATCCACGTAATTTTTTTAGCTTTAAGGCTTTTAAAACTTCAAACTTTTACTTAGTTTCGTACGTCTCAGTAGCTGATTTCATTTTTAGCTTGGGTATGGTGGAATGTTTTCTAAAGGTTTATTTATCTATTATTCAAATATGTGCTTTCTACATATAACGCAAAGGAATTCCTGATTTGATTATTCTGTGGTTGTGAAAAAAAAATCTACGAATAAATTCGTAGTTCGAACGAAAAATTTCGTTTTTTTTTAAATATATTCTTTGATTAGTAATTCTTTGCATACCTGGATTCATGGATTGTGAAATTGTTGCCAAGCAAATAAGAAATGTTTTGTTGTTAAAGTTAGAAAAATGTGAGAAGAAAAAATCTGAATTTGAAAATCAAATAGCCTTATTTTCCAATTTTCTGATATCTGAAAATTTGAGCAAATTCTCCGAAACTTTTAAAATCGCACTAAGGAAAACTAATTTATCCATTTCATTTAAAAAAGATATCTAGTATAATGTTCTGTTAGATAAATTTAAATTCTCAATGTAAGTCGTTAAACTGAAGTGACAGAATTTTTATATGTAGAGACATTAGTGACTGTTTTATTTTATACTAAAATGTTGACCACCTAATTTTTGTTAAAAATAAGAAACTTGCTTCAAAATACATTTGAAAACGAAATTGTTTTTTCAAAACTTGGAATTACTTGGAATTTCAGATATCGATTTCAGCAATAAATTTCAGCTATAAATTCCCGCAACATATGGAATGGGCCTTTCTCCATTGATCGATTCTTTTCATCGACTTTGTCTTTTATTTTTCTCTTTAGTTTTCAAACACTAAACCGACCATGGTACTGAAATTTTTATGAAAGCCGATTAATAGACTCAGAAACGCTGTCAGTTTCTTCACTTTAAGTAAATATAAAGCGGTTCTGCGCAAATTCAGTAAATGACAAAACTTTAGTATTTTAGAGTTGGCCGAAATTTTCCAAACGTGTTCGGAATAACAGTTTAAGTGTGTCTAAAGTCATGAGTCATTATGCAATAGCAGTACAAGTGTTTATATCGAAACTATGAACATTTTTAAAACGCGAAAATAAAAAGAATAATACTTATGTCTGATGGAGCTGCATCCCAATATAAAAATAAAATAAAAACATTGTCAGTTTATGTCAATTTAAATCAAAATATAACGTTGACATAGAATGGCACTTTATTGTAACTTCACATGGTAAAGGACCGTGTGATGCATTTGGCGGTACTTTGAAAAGGATAGCTTCTAGAACAAGCCTTGCAAGACAGCATGAGCATCCAATCACAAGCGAAAATGCTTTGTTTGAGTTGGCTACCCGAGCAAAGGTTTATACCAAATTGAAAACAAGTTCTAATATCAAATTATCAGTGTTTGATAACTGAATAAAGGGTGATACGGTCAAAATTTGGTCAAGGGAAAACGCGTGTAAGTCGGTGAAATCGTTTATTTAAAAATCAGTGGGGTTGTGTACAAGACACGACCGGTTGACGTAGACTACGTTAAACCAAGTGATGCATTATATTGTCAGGGAAATTCTGTGTGGCTATTATTAGCGTTAAAAGGGTTTCAATTATTCGTGCCGGTCGCTTACCCTTACCGAAAGAAGCAGTTTAAGTCACAATATGACGGGTGCGGCTCTTATGGGACATTTGACCAGCGTTTTGAATCCAGTATGTAAGAAAATTCTATTGTATGCTCTTGAGATATTATTTGGTGGCCCTGAAAAGGGCCGTTTGGTTTATGAAGTCAGTGCGTGGGAAAATTCTTTTGTACACTCTTTATAACTCTTTGGTGGCCCTGAAAAGGGCCTTTTGGATTTAAATGATGACACAGCCACGGTTGCACGTTTTACGATGGACTATCTTTAAGGCCTAGAAGATAGTTAAGGATCTGTTAGGGAATATAAAATTATTAAATTAATGATAATTTTGCTCATCTTTATAATCATAATCGCTTGACATTACTTAATGTTTATTCGTCGAAAATCAAAATCGTTGGACGGTGGTTCAAGAAAAATGCATAATATTGCTGACATTGCAAACGGAGGTCACGAACGAAGGTTAAAGCGGCAGAATCTTCATCACGACTAGTTGTTTAATCACAGTTCAAAGCCAAGTCGAGATAAAGGTACTTCTTCATGAAATCAAAGAAGGGAAGTTTCTCTGACTTTGGAACAGTGATGTTAAAATTGCCAGTCACAATAACTGGCATACCTTTTCTGATTGTGAGACCTGGCAAAATCATATAAAAAGTGTTGAACAATATATCAAACAAACAAACGAACAAAGAAATCTAATTCTAAATCATACCTGGTGAAATGAAAATCGATAAGAGCAACGTCGCTGTGTCTCGTATAACTAGCTCTGAAGCACAGATATCGCCATATTGATCGGCTACTCCCAGTTGCTCATCGTAAGATGCGCAAAGTTTCTCGATGATGTGCGGTCTTGTGGTGAAGGGGGCCGTACACCTTTTATATATGGCCACTCATCCAACACTCACGCTATCACGCATTGCCTGACCAATGCAATCGAAGCCGGTGATTTCGACTGCAGCACCATCCTCCTGACAAGTTTCACTTACAGCAATAAAGTCCGCTCCTGTTAGTGAACTATCGGCTGAAACGTCTGCTGCATGTGCGCTGAGATTCTCAATTTCTATGCTCATAAGCGGCGGTTGTGAATCGTTTCAACTACTTTCACGATATCCAAGATTTCTGTTGAACATCGAAAACGGAAATTTAAAGAAATCTTTAGATATATTCCAAACCCAATAATAACAAAAAGTTTTCTTCCTAGAGGTAGGACTCTATCCAACGCGAATCGTTAACACAACAGAACAACTGTTTATAACACTACTAATTGGAATTTACAGAGAATGTTGATTCGGAATATTATGTTCGACATCAAAAATGGTGTCCGTGATAGGGAATTTGTGTGATTTAGTTATGCGACGAAGGAAAACAAGTTTTGCTAATACCACTGGCTGCCAATCGACAATTTGAAACGAAAATCCCAATCAAACAAACTCTCAAGCTGAGAATTTTAAATTGACAGTAGCAAAGATGGATT
The DNA here is from genome assembly GCA_034211315.2 of Aedes japonicus. Classification (NCBI taxonomy): domain Eukaryota; kingdom Metazoa; phylum Arthropoda; class Insecta; order Diptera; family Culicidae; genus Aedes; species Aedes japonicus. The sequence continues at coordinate 152,876 of JASCZW010005739.1, forward strand.
TGTATCTGGTAGCATTTATTGATTCATCGCGGGTTGCGCCAACCAGCCAAAATTTTCCCGACAGCTCGCCCTCCATGCAGGCGTTTTTGCAGTTGCGAATTGGCACTATATTAGGCGCACAAACCAAACGAAATAAAAGTTTGATTCTTTTTAAACAACTCTTTTGATTTAATTGGTTGTCCTCAAAAGGACAGATTATCAATTAATGGATAGCGCCAACCAGCTGGGTAAAATTTTTACCGACGGCACCGAACTTAATTCAAGATTAGTTCATTCTTGAATAATCAACTCTTTTATTTGAATTAATTGTCCTTAAAAGGACAGATTATTTCCACCTTCTGCTGACTGCTACTCGCCCCCAAGGACGCTTTCCCCAAACAGCAGAGTTTTCGAAGTCGCGACGAAACAATCGCCACGATGAGGTAAGATGGCGGCTTGCACAAAACCGACGCGATTGTACGCCCTCATAATCCGCCATTTTACCTCATCGCGATGATCGCTGTTTGAGAGCCTTGCTACTTTCCACCACCAGCTGCCTCTGCACCAGCTCCGCTGCCGTACAAATGAAGGCTCCACCAAACTGCAGCAATTTTTAGCCACCGCGGCAGCGAAATCGCGGTGGAAAAATCGCCGCTGTGAGATTACATGGCGGCTTATGGAGCGCACAAACCAACGCGATTAAAATACGCATCGCGTTGGTTTGTGCGCTCCGATAAACCGCCGTGTAATCTCACAGCGGCGATTTTTCCACCGCGTTACGCTGCCGCGGTGGCTATAACTGCTGCAGTTTGGTGGAGCTCATTAGTACGGCGGCAGCTGGTGCAGAGCAGCTGGTGGTGGAAATGCAAGCCTCTCCCAAACAGAGATCGTCGCGATGAAGCAAAATGGCGGATTAAGAGGGCGCACAATCGCGTCGAATTTGTGCAAGCCGCCATCTTACCTCTTCGTGGCGATTGTTTCGCCGCAACTTCGAGAACGCTGCGGTTTGCGTGGAGCCTTGAACCAGCTCCCTGCGACCAGCTCCCTACGACCTGCTCTCTGCGACCAGCTTCCTGCGACCAGCTCTCTGCGACCAGCTCCTGCGTCTAGCTCACTGCGACCAGCTACCAGCGCTCCTCCGCACAGCTTCAATGCTGCCAAACGACTGAAGCAAAATTTTTCCTAAGTGTGCTTTTTATGCCGTTCTCAGCTGCGTGCGAGACGTACATGGAAAGTCGAATGACATGATTGGTTAAAGTCCCTCTCTAACACAAAGAAGAAGAAGATGATGCAAGACGTTCCTTGCTTCGATTTGAAATCTGTGATAGGAAATTTGGTAAATTTACTCTGCAAAATGACATTATAAGACATCACCTTATATTTGCGTTATTTTCAATAGTTTACTATTGATTGAGAAAAATGTTTGACAATTGAATTGGAGCGCGGTAAAATTTCAGACCGATTGATGAAGAAATCATGTAAATCTATCGTGGATTATTTGAGTTATTCGCGTACAAAGCGTACGGTTTTTCGTGACGGTCGCAAAATTTTAGATTTTCATTTGACACCCTACCCTTGCCGTAAGACGTAGTCTACGTCAAAAATCAAATTAAATTTCTTTTTCAAGTTCAATTAGTATAAAATTCAGGAAAAATATTCAGTTAGGCTTCCGTTCAAATCCGAATTGCCGGGCCTTAGTTTTCCAAATCCGAATTGCCGGGCCTTACGCTTGACCCCTGCCATCAGATTTTGTACAGCCACCTTGTCCACCTTCTTCGCCGCAGAAAGCCAGTTTGCCTTGAACTGCTGCTCGTCCTTAGCAGTTTGTTTGGTCTTCTTTAGGTTCCGCTTGACAATAGCCCAGTATTTCTCAATTGGGCGGAGCTCTGGCGTGTTGGGAGGGTTCTTGTCCTTGGGAACCACCTGCACGTTGTTGGCGGCGTACCACTCCATGGCCTTTTTACCGTAATGGCAAGATGCCAAATCCGGCCAAAACAGTACGGAACAACCGTGTTTCTTCAGGAAAGGCAGCAGACGTTTATTCAAACACTCTTTCACGTAAATTTCTTGGTTGACAGTCCCGGAAGCTATGAAAATGCTGCTTTTCAAGCCACAGGTACAGATGGCTTGCCAAACCAGATATTTCTTTGCGAACTTTGACAGTTTCGTGTGCTTGAAAATATCTGCTACCTTTCCCCTTCCTTTGCCGTATAAAACTCCTGTCCCGGAAGCTGCTTGTAGTCGGCTTTGACGTAGGTTTCGTCGTCCATTACCACGCAGTCAAATTTCGTCAGCATCGTCGTGTACAGCCTCCGGGATCGCGCTTTGGCCGTCGTATTTTGTTTATCATCGCGATTTGGAGTCACTACCTTCTTGTAAGTCGATAGTCCGGCTCGTTTTTGGCTCGATGCACGGTTGTAGACGATACACCCAGCTTATTTGCGGCATCTCGGAGAGATAGGTTAGGGCTTCGCTTGAAACTACCGGCAACTCTCTTTGTCGTCTCAGCGGCTTCCGGTTTTCGATTTCCCCCGATCCAGACTTCCTGGCTGTCGACAAACGTTCCCAAACACTTTAATTACATTTGTAACGGTTGATTTGGCAACTTTTAGCGATTTTGCCAACTTTGCGTGCGAGTAGCTCGGATTTTCGCGATGCGCGAGCAAAATTTTGATACGCTGCTCTTCTTGCTTGGACGGCATTTTGACAACTGAAGAGTGAATTCCAAAATCAAAATAGGAGCAACATTCTACACACACACACCTTCAAAATGAGGGGTGTTCAGGTTTTTAAATGCAAAATTGAAAGAAATACGTCAAGTTGATATTGACCAAATTTTGACCGTATCGCCCTTTACCAACAAGCAAAATTAGTTTCAGAAACACAGAATTAAAAAAGCTGCTAAACTGTATTCTAACGACGAAGTCAGCAACTTTCATGATGTTTATAAAAAAAATGAACATTATTATAACAAAGAAAATTAGTCTTTACTATTTATATTAAAAATTAGTCAATACTATTTATATTAAAAACAATGAAAAAGACAATTTAAAACTGAAAAAATAAACACAAGGAAGGTGAACATGTAATAAATTATCTGAGAGTAGCAAAAAAATCGTTTAACTCCGACCTACTTTACACCTCAGAAATACTAGATTCTGGTTAATTATTTGTTGTGTATGAAAGTTCCTTTTTCACATTATTGTGTACATATAACTAAAAGTCACATCAAAACAACTTTTTAGGTTAACCAAGAGCTGAGTTTACTTATCGAATCGACTGAACTATATTTGTTGAAACAAACATAGTTATGGTGAAGGAGCTTCTGAAGGAATAACTTATGAAAAGGGTGTGTTTCATAAGTTTTTAGCCACGCATGAAATTAAATTTGAAATATCTCCAAAACGGTTACCTTTAGAAAGATCATTATTAGAACATTTTGATTAAAAGTGTGATGTAGAATAGTATTTTGGAATTAAAAAGTACTTTTGATAAACATAAAGTAATTTTATGAAAATCTTACAAAACTTGCTAGTAGAAAAACCTTTTTAACAATGGCTTTTTGTCCAAATCATTGAAATAAAACAAATAAAATAAAAAATAGCTTATTTTTGGAATTTGCATTTTAAGTTTTGATTACGATTTTTTGATGCAATTTTTTTTCAGTGTATATTTTTTGATTCCCTACCATTTCTTTTCAGAAACATTTTCTCTAAAACGAACGATTTCCGAGTTACTGCTTTTCTAAAACTGTTGTATAAAATGCACATAAGCCCTTCTCAAAAGTTTCTCTTGAGTCCAAACCATATTTCCTTGCGTCAAAAAACGTGTTCTGTTATATTGAATATGTTTGCGAACTTTCGTCCAAATCCAAGCGGCTCGAGTCAAATTCCGACATTTTTTGGCCAATTTCGCCTGGAACTGCTCTATACTTGAAATAAGCTTCTAAGCCAATGTTTATATAATTTGTGCCTGAAAATCATCCAACCATTCCTGCCAGAAAATACGCGCACTAGTAATCCGAAACATTCGTGATATGATCCTCCAGCAAAACCTGTGAAATACGGAGCAAGATTCCTTTCCTTCCATTTTCAATCATATGGCAAGCAAATCATTGCTATTCATTACAAATGCCACCGGAGCTCAAACCTCATTCCAATCCGTTGCACACTTGAGTGCACTGTCGACCCACCCCCCTCCCTCCCCGCTCATTCCGTTGCATTCCTGTTACCTTTGTCAACGGGAATTTATTTCGCTGTGTTGTTCGCTTGTTGCATTTATATTGCACATTTTTTTTCCGACCCATCGAGTTCTGGCTAACCTGTTGCCCGCTTGGCTTGCCAGACGGGAAAGTGACAACTCAGAAAGCGCTCTCTGCTCAACAGTAATCAAACATTTTTATTGGACATCGTCCAGAACTCCCCGGGCCGCCTCTGCTGCTAAATACGGAAGGAGCACATGAACAAATAAGGCCAATGTAGAGAAGGGGTAAGAAAACCGAACCAGGGGGGGAGGGACGGGTGGCAGCGAATCAACAATCTCTTCTTCACTACTTGCCGGATATGCTCTCTGAAGATGCTCTCGTAAGCTCGGAATAAAATTTTCAACGTTTGCTTATTCAACAGGCTTTGTGCTTTGGCAGCAACTTCTTTTCTTTTTTTTCTTTTTTTTGGGATGGTAGTTCCAAATTTCATAGCATCTTATGCTCCCTCGGTTGACTGGTTCTTTTTTTTATGATTTCCTTTGTCATTGTGGCGCGGAGGAGCTTATCCACTATCTGTTAGGTCCTAATGAGTGCCCTCGGTCTGCTGACTTACCAAACAAAGTGCTCTTCTCGGTCGAAAGATTCTTGTTATAGAGGCCGTTTTCAAGATCGTTCTCGTTAAATGCGTCGTCAAATCTAGCTTCTTCGGCAATCTGCTGCTTGCGATGGTGATGATGATGATGATGATGATGATGGCGATGTAGTGTACTCGTAAAACAAAACAGCGTAGGATAAAAGTTTTGTGGCATTTGTCTGACGGATTTGACCGCTTCTTGCTCAAACGACAAATGGAGAAGTTAAGAATCGTTCCAACCAGTCTAGAGAGGAATGTTCCTTTTTTTTATTGAGAAGAAACTACATTGAGGGATGCCGATATGGACAACCGAAGACGAATCTCGTTAGAACCATAATTGAATCACGTCATTCCGGCTGATGTTTCCTTTCGCGGACTTTCACTTGCAATTATCCAAATCAAGTTTGGTTGTTCCTCATCTTGCGATTCCATGCGGAATCGAATTATGGCTTGAACATTTTTTTTTCGTTCATTGGTTTATTCCAGTTCGTGGGCTCGGGAATCGATTTTAATGATCACTTGAAACACAACCTCGGTCCTTGATTTTTCTTAATAAGGAGCACATTTTTTTCCCTGAAATGGTAAATCTTCCATTTACGGTGTTCGGTTTAATGTACTCGAGAAGGAAATGTATAAATCTCTTTCTCTCAGAACATATCATCAACGCATAAAGTTGTCTCTTCGTGAATTATAGTGAAAAAGCACTCATCCAGCACAAGTGCATATAAATTGATTGCACTTGATCCTGGCTGGATGGAATCGCGTGTTTTCTGCGGAGAGCTTGACACAACAAAATCGAGTGCCGGGTGAAACGGTGGGATGATGTGATTATTTACTTCCATCAATTAATTAGCGCTAAAACGGCAATCTGCTGAACTGCCGATGGTGGTTATTGCATTTGATCCCAAAATTTGATGATGATTTAGGCACTCACTCGGCTTTATGAAATATTAATGAGATTGGGTTGGGTGCGTGGCAGCCTTTGTTGCACAGAAGGTGGGTGGGCTCGACATTGATGAGAACTAATTTAAACAGTTAGAGTGCATTTGGGTGAAGCGTTTCAGATTGAAGCGGCAGAATCGAATTTGAAATCAAATTCAAGTCAACATTTGGGATTAGTTGTAATTATCATCTTCCGATATCATGTGGAAGACCAAGAGGAAGTTATGGAGACAGTTGATTGGAAACAACTTCCATGTACACAAATTGAAAACCAACGACCGCACTGCGAGATTCGAATAGATCTTATGCTAGAACCGATTTTTTTTTTAATTTCAATTTCTATATCTTCTTCATAGATGACGAATTTCACGCCAACTCGTCTTCATGGTTGGCAGCACCCTCTCAGAATCAAATGAGACTTTGTGGGTGTATAGACTACGTCTTTTCAAGTACCTTCGCATACTTTTTTTTTTCAAAATTTATCTAGACCACTATTTGAAAAGGGATTAAGTTTTTGGATCGATTTTTTTAAAATCACCATAACTCAAAAAGGACAAGACTTAAATGTTAAAATATAGTAGGGAGAGACCAAAAAGAAGATTAACAGTATCAAGTTTATTAGATGGTAAGACTGACGTTAAAAAAGTTCGAGTAATGGGAATAGGCTATTGGGGACACATACAGAGAATACCCGATGGCCACCCACTAAAAATAGCAGAAAAAATAAGGTACAACAATAAAAAAGGTAGACCTGCAAAATCGTGGAACGATTCAATTAAAGAAGACAAAAACAAGCAACCAAACATAAAGGAAAAGCAATGGAGTAGAATTGTGAAAGATAAATATAAATTAAAAAAAAGGCGAAGAATATTTATAGAATAACTGGTAGTGAAGAAGAATCAGAGTCAGGAGTAGAAGGCTATAAGGCAAAGACTAAAAGAAGAAAGCGAAGGAAACAAGTTGATATGAAAAAATAATCACGCCTATACGATTAATAATAAATAGAGCAGGAAAAAATATATGGCCATTTCTCCATGTACCATAACATGACGAAATGTCATTGGGCACATAAAACAACCACATTTCTGTTACTGGAACTCAAACAGCACCAATAGAATAATTTATTTATGGTGTGATTACTCATAAAATTTTGTTTAAAATTATTTTAGGTAATTCTACGAAAACGAAAATAAACAAATGAGAACACCCAAACAAAACACTCCTAATAAGGGGAGACAATTCAACGAACAAAGATGGCGAGTCTATAGCAAAGGGAACGCAATCCCAGAAGAGTGAGTCTTATAGCGGACCAGCGATATATGGTGAGACCTAACCAGTTATAACATTTATATTCAATATATAAGCGCCAGGTTTGATTATTTTTTCACATGAAAGTGTGTTAACTTTATCGTTATCCACATGAAAACGGGGCTGCGGGCCTTATTGCGTGTGAAAGTAACCTCGGAATGGGCGTGACTCTCCAGACATTCTGAAATAGGTTACCAGATCTGCAATAGAGCTAGCACTTTCCAACTCCCGTATTAAAGCTGCTTGCATTGGTCACGTAAAAAAATCAAATCTATTGCAAACAGATTTCTACCATAATACTACTGCCGGCCGGTGGGTGTTAAATTAAACACACACACACACACACACACACACACACACACACACACACACACACACACACACACACACACACACATAATTAAAAAAGGACAAGACTTACAAAAAAGTAATGCATGGGTGACTTTTATAAAACCTTCTGAATTTAATTGAAAAAAAAATTTAAAACCGATTCTTACACGCTCAAAAATATATATTTAAAAATTTAAAGTTAATTTGCAAAAAAAAATGACTGTCTTAGAATTGGACGAGTTTTTTTCTAAATTGAGGAAATATTATTGTCCAAAAATTCGCCATACATTGCAGGATGGGCACTTTTAAGAATAACTTTTTTTCTACCAGCTACTTTTTCATGTCCTATTTTTACCGTGTACCACGCAAACTAGTCTAGCTCTGGTCTTCAACGCCCTTTTAGAATCCAATAAAATTTAGCAGTCATAGAAAATCGAATCTTTAGAACATATAGAACAAATAATCATCTAGACTAACATTTGAAGAGTGTCAAAAACATTCAATTTCCATTTTTATCAGTAAAACAGAACCAAAAATGTACGTTTAAGCAAAAGTAATTCATAACTGCTTCACTTTCGCTTTTTTTTAAACACTATTTTAAAAAAAAACTTTCTAATCATAACTGCTTGTTCGGATGTTCTTAGTTTTAGGGGCGATTCAAATATGGCGTCGTACATCTTTGGTGGGAGGAAGGGTCAGCAGGAAGATCAAGATTTGTTGCAGTACATGTAAAAAGTATGGGCAAAATTGTGATAGAAGGGGGCTGATAAATCTAAAAAAATAGCAGACGTCACACTTGAATCGTCGTTGAATGGATATTTATCATGTCTTATCTAATTTGCTAAGACTTGATGCATATACTTTTAAATGATTTTTCAAACATTTAAAGTACCTTAAAAATCCAAATTGTCATTATATTTAAATTTAATTGACTTCTGAAAAGTTGTTAGGGCCAAATTATAAGACGAGCGGGTCGATACACGTCAAAAATAGGACATGAAAAAGTTGTTGGTAGAAAAACTTTTTATTCTTAAAAGTATCCATCTTGCAATGTATGGCGAACTTTAAGACAATTATATTTCCTTTATTTAGAAAAAAAAAAACCGTCCAATTCTAAGATACCTATTTTTTTCAAATTGACTTTAAATTATTTTTTTTTTTTTAGTGTGTTAGAATCGGTTTTATAATTTTTACATATTTTTCATACGATTTTCTCAAGGCACCCATATATTAATTTTTTGTAAGTCTTGTCCTTTTTGAGTTATGTTGATTTAAAAGAAATCGATCAAAAAACTTCATCCTTTTTCAAGTGGTAGTCTAGATAAATTTTAGAAAAACAAAGTATGCAAAGTTGCTTGAAAAAACATAGTCTACACACCCGCAAAGTTTCATTAGATTCTGAGAGGGTGCTGCCAACCACTGGATGAGTTGGCGTGAAAATCGGCAGATATAAGTTGAGTTGGTTTATATTGAAATCTGGTATAATCGAATCACAAAAAAAAAGAACTCTGGATTCAGTTGACGGCTGAAAAGTTGTAATTATGTTGTAATTATTTGCAAGCATGTACCAATAATCCGAGTGAATGTTTAATTTCATGCTTGAGCATGAAGAGAATTAAGAAAATTAATTAAAAAGTATTGTATTCTACACAGCAAAAATATATGAAAATTAAACGAGATGTAAATCAGGTCAATTTGATCTATACACAGCTGTACTCTCATAACTTTGTCAAATTTTCAATTTAATATCATGTACATGACCCGAGCGTTAAAAGACTTTTGAAAACGTATGTTTTTAATATCAAATAAGTGCTATAATGTATGTTTACATAGTGCTGTAAAAATCGAGTGAAGCGCTCTTTATTTTCAATAAATAAAAATTGAAGTTCACATGAACTTATAAATTTTCTAGGTTCGCGCATCGAAACCAATGAAACAATGGTTTTGCTGCTTTATCCTCTCAAGTAGCTGTCATTCGTTTCCCAAAATCATACACTCAAAAAAATCGAAACGTTGTTTGCACGTGAAATTTCACGTAACTTTCACCCTAACAAGTAACCAAATCTTCCTCAGTAAAATTAGGTGAACATTACGTGCCAGTATTTGTACGATAAAAATCACGTAACATTTATGCGACTTTTACGTAGAATGTGGATTTACGTGGAAATCACGTAGTTCTTACGAGAATTCCCCGTGATTTTTACTGGTTTTGGTAGTGAACGAAAATTACGTGCGTTTCACGTGGAAACAACGAGACGATTTTTTTTAATTGCAGGAAGTATTACGGAATCGCAGCGCAGTTGATGTTTGAAGTTAATTCTCAATCAAACATCAAATACCATTGGAATATTTTGTATAACTTCACAGAAATGATTTAACCATTGCGTGAAATTGCTGTTTGATTCGGAAGATTTATTGTTGGAAGAGTTTAGCCAGAACGAGAGAATATCATATAATATACATTCACTGTTTTTTGATACACAAATCTCTCTGAAAAGTGATATGCTCGTGAATCAGGGTATTCGAAAAATTGGCGATTACTTGTCAACTATGGCTGCTAAACATACTAACTGAATATTATTTTTAACCAAGCAAGCAACAGTTTACACGAAAAAAAAAAATGCCTACCCTGATCCGTGAACTACAGTCATGAATTCGAGAATAAGCAAAAATACACCGTGAACTAAATCACGCAAGCGGGAACTAGTTCACGTTTTTGGGTAAAAATGATGAAAACATGAACTAAATCACGTTCCGTTTTCATTTTCGTGAACGCTTTTGTTTCTGTGTAATAACGTACAAAATTATGTCTGATGTTTTCTATTCGTGTGAAAATAAAGACGCCTTTTGACTATTTGTCTATGCATTTATGTGCATGAAAATAGCTTTAAAATTACATAATTTTATAACCTGTGCATACTGATCTTTTATGGCAACAGAGGACCACATAAAATTTGAATGTTTCTACATGAAAACTAATATATAAATAAATAAAATAAAAAGGAGTGCATTGTTTAATCTGGTACGTAAGGATTTTAAAGCTCATTTCGCAAAAATAACCTGATGAACATTCCAAAATAGTTTGTATTTCACCTGAGCACTACTTCATTTTCTCCGACAATCTAAGCTCTCTGGAGGCCGTTCGGTCAAAGAAGTTGGTCAAACACTCAACTCATTTCCTATTTGTAATTCGTAGAAGTTTGAATGCTTTTTCTAAACGCTCTTACACTATCACCATGGCTTGGGTCTCTTCACATTGCTCGATCCCGGGCAACGAGAAGGCGGACTCACTGGCTAAGGTGGGCGCTATGGAAAGCGATGTTTCCGAGCGTCACATTGCTTTCAATGATTTTTTCTCATTGGCTCGTCAAGAAATCTTGATGAGCTGGCAACGTAAATGGGGAGATGGGAAACTGGGTAGGCCCTGTTAAAATCGACAGCCCTGTTAAAATGGTTCTGGAAAACGAACCGACTGGAACAAGAAGAAGAGGCGCGCAACGAGCAAGGTGAAGGCGACCTGCAGACTCTCCGTAAACAGCGAGGCTGACGATGTACAGCCATGGATCGAATACAATGGAGACAACTTCTGTGTACAGCAGAGACCACACCGGCCTTGCTCTGATTGCTAAAGTAAGGTAAGGTGTAAGGTAAGGTACCTGAAGAGACCAAACGAGGTGGCGTCTATCTGGAAACCAGAGTTATTTATCGGAGGGTGATTTTTGAAATCCTAGAAAAAAATATTCACTACGTCTTTCATTACCCTGATAGAGCTTGCACAGGCAGAACTGTGACAATCGACGGAGATTAGTTCGATGTGGTGAATGAGTTTACGTTCCTCGGTTCATTGGTTAAGTCGGACAACGCCTACAGCAGAAAAAATCGGAGACGCATTATTACCGAAAGTCATGCCTACTATGGACTCCACAAGACCTTGAGGTCTGATAAAGTTCACCCCCGTACAAAGTGTATCCTGTACAAAACGCTGGTAATACCGGCAGTTCTCTACGGCATGAGACGTGGACAATGCTCGAAGAGGACCTGCAAGCACTTGGAGTTTTCGAACGACGCGTGCTTAGGACCATCTTTGGCGGTGTATGTGAAAACGGCGTATGGAGGAGCAGGATGAACCACGAGCTGGCGTAGCTCTATGGCAAAGAACACAGTATCCAGAAAGTCGCTAAAGCTTGAAGGGTACAATGGGCGGGACATGTTATAAGAATATCGGACAACAAACCCGAAAAAATGGTGTTTGCCTCGAATCGTACCGCTACAAGACGAAGAGGAGCAAGTGCAGCAGAACCTTGAAAGTGTGGGACATTCGAGGAACTGGAGACAAGCAGCCCTCAACCGAGTTCTATGGAGACATATCGTGGTGCAAGTGCGGTTCTATTAGGATTATATGTAAGTAAGTGATTACTTCTAAGTTCTCCAAAATGCCATGAAATTAAGATCTTAATGTTGCATTGCCTCAACGTGGTTTGATACGCAGTTCCCTAAATAGCTATCATGTGGTTTATTACAAAGTTTATTGAACCTCGTACAAGTAATCATGTGCGTCTAAAGTGGTTAAGATAAGATATTCAAGGCTCTTCCAACTATCCTAGACCTAAGATCTTGGACTTCTTGGAGTTGCCGTCATCACGAAACCCTCGAAACCAATATTTAACGGTGTAATCTGACGGAGCATTTGCCCCATAATACTTATCCAACTTTTCTTTTGTTTCGGACTACAAGGCACCATAAACTTTTTTGCAGTAGCATCGCATTTTGGCGGTCAAAGAAGTTAGTTTTCACCCCACCCAGTAGTTTTACTAGAGTACGTTTTTTTCTGAGCGGAGGCATGCCCCTTTTTCTGTGTGGATAACCTGCAACAGCGAGTTGGGCCGCCCTCCTATTTCGAAGCGTGACTCCCAAAAATCCGCCGCATTTGCCTTTGTAATATGGGACTGATCTCCGGCGAACAACTTGTTCGGGGATATCGCCTTCAGTTCGCTCAGCATGTTCGAAAACACCAAGCTAAGCGCATCTTCAGCGGTGATCTATTTTTGGAACCACTTTTTACTTGATTTGCTTCAGGAAAACTTGAATAGAACTAGTTAAAATAGACCAATCTTTGCCTTCCCGAACCGGTGTTGTATTTCAGCGTTGTTAAATCCACCAACACCTGTCATTCTGTGACTTATTCAACATCAGAGACTGTAGTTTTTTTTTTCAAAGATCTCAGAACTTTTTTGCCGTGTATTGGTTGGACCAAATATTTTTACTTCCAGGCAGTAGACGACATGGAATACTTGCTCTTTCGTTTGGCTGAAGGTGAGTGTGTGAATGCATGCATTGAATCTAAACGATATTAGATAATGCTGATTTGTAATTTGGCAGCGGATAAACAAGAGTCGTAACGGAAAGGACCACGTCCTTAAAAACACCAGAAAACGTAACAGAAATTCAGGAAATTTCTAAATATGTTTGGAGCATTCTCAGAAGTTAAGAAAACATTTTAAGGGGTTTTCCATTATTTAAGGAGGCTTTCAAGAAGTTCAGGGATCTCCCCAGAAGCTCGATAAACTTTTCAATAGTTCCGGGAACATCCCAAGAGCTCAGGGTACTCCAGTTTTAAGAAGAACTTAAATTTCTAAAGAACCGCAACGAGAATAAAAAAATCAACTATAAACCAACTACATCAACACTACCTTATTGAAATAATTGCAAACTGACCAACTTCAAAGATTTTTTTTATTTCTCTTAAAAATATTCTGCTATTTATAATGAACGATGTACCAAATAGAAGTTCACATAACTTCTGGAAAGTTTCGGCTCAAAAGCTCAAAAGCGTCTAGTGTTTTGAAACGGTATTGCTAAAAGAATAGATCAAAACATTTACCAGATTTAAAATCATGCAAAATAGATCCGGTATAAAACAGAACTTCCAACACCCCTGTAGCGATGTTTTTGCGTTTGGTTAAAAAAAAAATCCCATCCACGATTTGGACCATCGTTGAAGATGCCCTTAGCTTGGAGAGATTTCTCCGGTAGTGCAAGTTTTCATCGAACTTTTTTCTCCTTGAACAGTTTTATTGCCTGTTGGCACTTTCTCATCAGATTGTTGATGAAGATGTTGAAGTGCTCGTTCCCGTTCAGAAGGTGCATCTGGTCTTCGTTCTTGAATTAGATCAGATGCAACCGCTGCTACGTATCCAGCAGGATGTCCAGTATGAAGGAAGTTGAGTTTTTTAGATGCATCGTTGACTGCTGGCAGAGCTTGACTACTTTGTCCATCAGCTTCCAGGTCTTCTCCATTGTCTTTTTGTCCTCTAGGAACTTCAGCTGGACATCGGAGATTTTGCCCTGGATCTTGGAGAAGAACGAAATGTCTTGGTTGTGAACCAGCTCGGTTAGCAGCCGACATTCTTGGAATTTATCCGGGGCTCATCAAGGTTTTTCAGGGGCTCTTGTCGCACTGAATCGCACTTTAATGCCCGAAAAACAAATGCCAACATTTGTTTGAGTTGGCGCGAAATACGTCTATTCGAACAGCAAATGCAAACATTAATCACCACAGTAAAGTCCGATTCAAAGTAAATTTGGACGTATTCAAATGATCATAGCTCAAGAATTAAACTACATTCATGGTTGGTCAAAACGTCAAAAACAAAAGGGTATTTATTCAGCTAACAAGTTATTACATTTCCCCGTTTCGAACGAACTGTCGCACCTTACTTGTGATCAATGCCATCACAGTCGCTGGTGACACTGTACCGGCGAACTTATTCCACTCTAAACGCATTTGTTGCGCATTTGTTACTTCTTTACCGCATCCTCGAAGTTTTCGCTTCACAATTGCCCAATATTTTTCGTTCGGTCTGAACTCAGGGCAATTCGGAGGATTAATCTCTTTGGCGACGAAATTAACCTTGTTTGCAGCAAACCATTCTAGTACCTCCTCAGAGTAGTGGCAGCAAGCTAGATCCGGCCAAAACATAAAGTTGGTCTTATGTTGCCGAATGAAGGGTAAAATCCGCTTTATCAGACACTCTTTAATGTAAACCTTTGACGTCATCGTTAGTTTCCGAGCAAACGTATCAGTAAAAACCAAATTTATATCAGGAAAGGACATCCCCACGACCAGTTGCCAGGTAAAATGTTCGTCCGGGGATTTGTTTATAATCCATTTTGACATATGTAACGTCATCCTTTAAAAAATAGCCATCAAATTTCGTCAAAACTCGTTCGTACAGTAATCGTGCTCGCTTTGGGGCCACTAAATTTTGTTTCAGGGAATCGATTTGGATGTTTACTGGCACAAAAAGACTTATATCCTTCTCTCGAAAGGATGTTACGCACGGTGGAAAAGTTGCAATCGTATTTCTTTGTTAAATCAGGTATGGAGACACCTGGGTTGCCTTTCAAGTACCTCAACACCTTTATTCTCAGGTATTTGTCCCTAGTGCCACTTTTATGATATCCCTAATTTTAAGATGCCTCCATCAATCGAGAGCTTTTTACCAATTTCTTCGTCAATGCAACATCAACAAACGCCTGTCAAACGCTTTTTGTTCCAACCACCAGGGACGCGGTGGTGTACTAAACCGTGCGTCCAGATCTACTTTGAATCGAGCTTTAAATCGAGAAATAATTTCCGAATGGTAATCCCCGAGACAAAACCGGCTTCGGGTATTACTTTTTGGAGAATTTCAGGTAGAGGATTCAAACCATTAGTCAGCTGAATGTTTTTGTGCGAATTTTGCAATTTAAGATAATACCCTTAACTCAAAGTTGGCCGAGATTGAAACCAAAAATAAACTTCATCTATAAATACGAAACTCAACCAAAATAGCGTCCAATTATCCCCGAAAAAAAAACCTAGTAAAAAAACCCTCACAATCTCCAGTCACCGACATAAAATCCAAGCGAATCAATCCATCGCCACGGTTATGCGCCAATAATATGTCACCCCGGCCAGTAGCCATAATAATTTCCCGTCTCATAAATCCCGCACGCAAAGTTAGACTAATTCATAAAAAAAGCTACCGGCAGAAACAAATTTTAACATCGTTCGAAAGTGAATGAACGCAGTCTTTAAAAAAAACGATTCTGCCACTTCCAGCATGTTCGACTTTGATGGAGCGCATTGTAACGACCCGTCGTAAAGGGCGATGGCGGCGACAACGATGACAACGACGATGACGAGGAAAACGTCGCCAAACTTGATTCAGTGTACTTTTTTTTTTCGTTCGATGCTATAATGTACGATTTCGTGTTGAGCAAGGAACCAGAAAAAAAACCTGCCATAAAATTAACAGCAACGAAATTCTAATGGCGAAAATTTATTGTTCTGCAGGACAAGTAGACGGCGGGAGGCCCGTTTGGCAGAGACTAACTGGGTCGTGTTTTTGTTGTTGGTTGTTTGTTTTTATTATCGTTCTGTCGATGAATTTCGTGTAGGCTAAATATAGGGGAATCAAAATGGGCACCGTTAAAAAAAATAACGCTCACCAACATGGCGTCAACTACCATTCATTCACGAGCGAACGCAGATGGTGTCCATCAAGATGATGACACTCGGTTTGCGGGATTAGTATTTGAAATGCCTAGAAGGTGTAGAGGCAAGTTATTTTTATTCAACTTGTTATAAGAGTATTTAATAGCACTGCTAAACTCACCCAAGTGTCAAGGCCGTGGTGAACTTCACATGAAAGGCAAAAATTACCAGTTCCATCCGTTTCATCCATAAAATGGGCACAAGTTGATGCTAAGAGGGCTGGCTCAGAGGTGCTCATTCATCAAACGTTTTATATCTCCATTAAATGTTGACTGCGCTCATGTCGTATCTAATGAATGTTTATACGATTAGGTGATGGAGGTTCCGATGGTGGTGCTGATGACGACGATGGTAACAAAAAGTTTCCTCACCAGCCTCGCAAGGTCATTTGAAGATTAGAAATGTCGCAACACAGTCGTCATCGGATCCACGGCCAAGTTATGGCGATTGTTTTGCCAATCATTTATAAGACCAGAACTGTTGTCGTGAAGCAGTTGACATTCAAAACCACCAATTATCGCCGTTTGCTGCTGGTCTGCTAATTACAAGCTGTTTCGCAACCCGAGTCCCATGTGTATAAGGCTATTCAGCCATCACGGCATCCCTGGTGGTCGGTTTGTTGATGGATGGGTCACCATGGTATGCCGTGTTGTCCTGTTTGATCATTTCACAGGGCTAATTATCTGTAAACACCTCGAACAGTCGCCTGACCACATCATGCGATGAAAGGGGGACGGGTGAGGTCAATAGGAATAATTCCGTTTACAGCATATGTCGTTTTCGTTGTACACTAGTATATTCCAATCGTAGCAATCCTGTTGTGTACTGAAAATAATTGACAGCGATATCAATTTTGTTTTGCAGCAGCCATGGCAAAAACAGTCAAGCAACTACGCTCGCCGATTTGTTCGTACTGTCAGCTCCACCACGGAGCAAAGAAGTTGGACATCGTGAGGCATTTCGTATCCGTCGGATATAGCCAATTCGGCATTTAGAATATCCTCTCCCTTCTGGAGAAAGGCGAGAGCGTTAAACGAAAGCCTGGTTCTAGCCACCAGACAGTGCAGCGCAACCGTTACGTGCAACAGAAGCTGAAGAGGAAGACCGACGGCAAGGTGGCAAGGCCTTATCATTCCGCGCCTTAGGCCGAGAGATAGACGGCACCGGCCAAATGGTGAAGAAGTACCCGGACAAGATGGACATTATTATAAAGAAGCGTCAGGCGAGGCCAGCCGTGTCTGAAAAGCAGGCAATCGCCCTGAAGGAGCGGCTGACCTAATTGACGCTGGACGGCAACGACTGGCAGGGAACCGTGTGTTCCACTACGGTTCCACTACGGTACATTGACGTCAAATATATCCCCCGTACGAAGTTCCTGAGCAGGTTCTTCTGTGGCTGACGATCACAGCGAGAAAGGGATGCCTGCGCCGCTGTTCTTTCCTTCAGAGTATACCGTGAACGGGAAGATACACAGGGTAGGCCCAAATAAGTGTCGCAGTATTTTGCTTCAGTGTGGAATTCTACTAGCCATCTCAAGAGCCATCTGGTTGCCAGCATACTAAAGAGGAACTGATTAATGTGTAAACAAACTAGTGTTCGCTAGATTCCGTCGACAGGAAGTGCCTAAGAAAAATATGGATTTCAAAAGACAACGGATTTGGCAGTAACATTTGGCAGGAAACCCGATCAAAAGGGAACAACAAAATTATTTCAAGTTTTGTTATTCAGTTACGCTGATTTTATAACAGAGGTTGTTAGAATTTAGATCGCGGATGTTGTTAAAATAACTGAAATTCTAACAAAAGATCCTCTAGAGATAACAAAATTTTAGAAAACTATGATGTACATATAACATAAACAAAACAAACCTTGTAACAGTTTTGTTACGATGTAGCAAAATCATTGCAGCTAGTGTTTAAATTAATTTACTTTCTTTACGCAGCTTATGCCTTCCTGGGCATTATATCAAAATTTGTTATAAGTATGTTTTACGATATTCCAGATGAAAATGTTTTAAACAAATTTATATCATAATCAGATAGTCGTAACAAGGTTTGTTATAATGTTGTAATTTTTTTGTTATACGCTTCTGCTCGGAAGCGTCCCAACCAGATACTGGCCGAGACCCAAAAAGGAGGAATATACCGCACATTAATCGACCAGACGTTGAGAAGATGGAGGACGAGAGGAACCATCGATCCGAAGAAAAAACCAGGTCGTCCTTGCAGTGTACGTACCAAACGGCTGTGAGCAAATTCGCCAAAATCCTTGTCGTTCTTCATGTAAACTGACTCAGGATATGGACGTCTCCAGGAAAACAATCAGATCAGTACTCAAAGAGGCTTTGAGATTGGTGCCGTACAAGAAAGGAAAAATTCATGGACTTTCAGAAGCCAACAAGAAGAACAGAGTCATTCGTTTTCGCGAATTACTTCGTCGGCACGGTGATTCCATGATTGTGTTTTCGGATGAGAAAAATTTCATTATGCAGCGAGTATTTAGGATATCCCTTCTTTAATTCGCGCAGTTCAACGCTTCCAAAATCATACTTCGGACGTGGTTTGGAGAGCGATTTCTGCGGAAAGACGACCACCACGGCTTTTCATTGATAAGAGTGTTAAAATCAACGCAGCATAATACGTAAACAAAGGTCCTGGAAAAGCATTTGAAGAAGCATTCTTCAACGATGTTCGGTAACCGCAAATGGGTGTTTCGCAGGATTATGCGCCGTCCATGATTACCCAAGCATGATGCACCATTTTTATCGAAAGCATAATAAACGTAGGCTAAAAGAAAGTCGAACCATTGAATTATCCTTGAAATTTTGTTTCATTGCCAGCAAAACGAAAATCATGTCCACGTTAAATTTTGGACATTTTTCTTTCAGTGTAGATTTTGAATTATTTCACGCATCGCTGAAACGTTTTACTTATACGACAGTTGAAACTCTCCACATGTTAACATTCTTGTTACATACAGTAAAAATGCGTCTAATCAAGTGGAAAAGCGCTAACGCATATTGTACAGAACTTCGCTCTTTAGAGAAATACTGGGCTTTAGTTAAGCGGAAACTCTTCGAAACTTAGAAGAAAGCAAATGATACCGATGATTTCAAGAGAAAATGGAGAAAGTTCGATAATTTTACAGAAAGAAGGATTAACATCTTAATCAACTGTTTCGAATATGGATATAA
This sequence comes from Aedes japonicus, assembly GCA_034211315.2. Lineage (NCBI taxonomy): Eukaryota > Metazoa > Arthropoda > Insecta > Diptera > Culicidae > Aedes > Aedes japonicus. Next base: position 172,005 of record JASCZW010005739.1, read on the forward strand.
CTCTATTATCGTGAAATAAACATTCGGTTTTTTTTGCAACTATTATTTTGGCGTCCGAAATTTAACGTGGACAGACTTTAGTCCACTTTTAACGCAAACGTCAGTTTCAAATGCTTTTATCAAACGCTAAAATTTATAAATTAGAAGCATTCAAGCTTCTTAAACGATTTATTTTAAAAGATGATCAACACTGAGAAGTGCAATCGTTTCTGAGCAAGCAATGGTGAGTGGATAAATTGTCGAAGTTTGGAGCTGATTGGTTTAAATCGGGACCACAGTAAGTCAACCAAAATAATCTTATAAATATATAGAAGACAATAAAATCATAATTTATTACTGCTTTGCTGGGTTCGGTTTGAGAAAATCTTCAGTGGAATACAATCTAATAATTTGAATTCACATCGCTGACAACGCTGAACTTGGTGAGTTTGTTCCAATTGAAAAACATTTTAATAATTTTGCTTAAAGCTTATCTATGTATACCATACGAAAATGGCACATTTTTTGACGATGATCTAATTCAAATGATGGTCAGTTGCAATGAGGCAATTGTAAAAGTTATACTGAATCGTCGATTTTCGAAAACACAATTGTTGACTTTATTGTCATACATGATCGAAGGAAAGCGTAGTGATGTAAAATTATTTCTATTTGAGTTCATATTCAATTAATTCAAATTAATATTGAATAAATATTGAACTCTGATTTTTCCAATTATTTTGGTTTTATTTTTTTCAAAACACTTATTTTCAGAAAACTGCAAGAGTAAATAACGGTAAACTGTTTTATGTATATCTAAACTTGAAAAGTTCATAAGAAATTGTTGTCAACTTTCATTTGGCGAGTGATTAAAAGAAGCAATGGGATAAAGCTATCTTAATCATAATATTATATAACCCCTTAAGGCCTTAGGAGTCATATATACATAATACCAAAAAGAAAATGGTTGCATAAAATCACAGGTTGAATACAAGTGTGCAAAGACTTTGGCAAATTTGTTCTACATCTATTCTTTTATCTGGGAAAATTAAAAGTCATATGAGTTTCAGGACTGAGTTTGAATATGAAAAAGTTCAGAAAGAAAAATATATACATTATTAATAGTGTAAAGCATTGTTCAAGAATGTGGTACAGAGGCATATGTATTATTGAACTGCCGTTGAACATTTTTGTATCTTTCTGTGATGACCGAATAACCTAGAATATCCGAAATGAACTTGAATTTAGCATTTCGGACCTACAGTTTCAACAGTAGCTTTTAGGGCTATATTAGGGTATTCAAACATATTGAATGAACCTTTTGAAAGGTCAACAGTCAATATCTGATAATTTTGTGATCTTCTAGGTCATACAAACTGTCTTTGAGTTCAAAACTTAAAATCTACAGTTGTAACTATAGTTTTTTTGGGCTGTACAAAGCTACGCTACCTGTTCAACCATATTCAGTGAATATTTTCACACGTGTAGGAACATGGGGTAAATTGGGATGATCCAAACTGTCCTTGAGTTCAGAACATTAGATCAACCGTTGTAACAGAAGGTTTTTGTGCTATGTAAGGTGACTGTGCAAACGTACTCAATCAGTTTTCTGGAAGGTTTACAGTCATTATTTCATAACTCAAGGTAATTCAAGCTGTCCTGTAGTTTACAGTACAGTAGTCTTTTGGGCTATACAAAATTGCGTCACGTATTCAAGCACATTCAGTGAATGACCTCGAACTTAAAAATACATAAGAATGGAGTTCATGGAGTTCAGAACTTAAGATTTACTTTTGTGACAATGATTATCTATATAATAAAAATGAGTTGGGGTTTCCTTTGTCACGATTTAACTCGCGAGCGGAAGGACCGATCGGCGTGAAATTTTGTATGCAGAGATTTTTGGAGCCCGAGAAGGTTCTTATGATGGTTTGAGACCCCTCCCTTTACTGAAAAGGGGGGCTCCCATACAAATGGAACACATTTTTCTGCATAACTCGAGAACTGATCAAGCAAAAGAACCCAAATTTAGCATGCGGAAGTTTTTGGAGACAAAAAATGTTTCTATGGTAGTTTGAGACCCTCCCCTCTCTCAAAGGAGAGTCTCTATACAAATGAAACAGAAGTTTCTGCATATATCAAGAACTAATCAAGCAAATGGAACCAAATTTGGCATGTGGGGTTTTCTGGTGGCGAAAAATGTTTCTATGGTAGTTTGAGACCCCTCCCCTCTCCTAGAAGGGGTGCTGTCACTACAAATGAAACTGAAATTTCTTCATAACTCTAGATCTAATAAAGCAAATTGAACCAAATTTGGATTGTGGGGATTGTAAAGGCAATAAATGTTTCTACAGTAGTTCGAGACCTCCTCTCTCTCTCTCTCTCTGGTAGGGAGGGCGGGGCTCTCATACTAATGAAACACAAATTTCTGCATAACTCGAGAACTAATCAAGCATATGGAACCAAATTTGGCATGTGGAGGTTTTGGAGGCACAAAATGTTTCTATGGAAGTTTGTGACTCCTCCGCCATCTGAAAGGGGGAGGGAGGGGGGCTTCTATACAAAAACAACACAAATTTCTGCCCAACTCGAGAACTAACCAAGTAAATGGAATCAAATTTGGCATATGGAGGTTTTCTGAAGGCAAAAATTACTTATTGTGGTTTGAGACTCCTCCCTCTTACTGAAAGAGGGGGCTCCCATACAAATGAAATACAATATTCTGTATAACTCGAGAACAAATCAAGCAAATGGAACCAAATTCGGCATGTGGAGGTTTTTGAAGGAGAAAAAATGTTTCTTTGATGATTTGAGACCCCTCCCCTTTCTGAAATGAGGGAGATCCCATACAAGTAAAATGCAAATAATTGCATAACTCGGAGAACTAATCAAGAAAATGGAACAAAATTTGGCATATGAAGGTTTTTGATGGAAAAAACTGTTTCTAAGACTCTTCCGCCTTCTAAAGAGAAGGGGGGCTCTCAAACAAATGAAACAGAACTTTCTGCATAACTCGAGAACTAATAAAGCATATGGAATAAAATTTAACTGGATTTTTTAAGAGACATATTCATATGGTTGTTAAGACCCTTCTGCTCTCTGAATGGGGAGAAGGGGCTCCTTTAGAAATGAAACGCAAATTTCTGATTAACTCGAGTACTAATTAAGTAAATGGAACTAAATTTGACAGATGAAGGTTTTTGAAGAAGAGAAATGTTTCTATGGTGGTTTGAGACCCCTCTGCCCTCGGAAAGGGGGGGCTCCCATACGACGCAAATTTCTGCATAATTTAGAACTATTCAAGTAGATGAAACCACATTTGGCATGTAGGGGGTTATTGGACGCAGGAATTTTATATATGTTAAAATGAATTTCTGTCTGACTGTCTGTCTGACCGATCGGAGTGGAAAACATGTATACAGGGATTTTTGGGGCTGGGGAAGGTTCTTATGATAGTTTGAGACCGCTTCCCTCTTTTGGAAGGGGGACAGGCTCCCATACAAATGAAACACACATTTCTGCATAACTTGAGAACTAATCTAGCAAATGTAACCAAAATTGGGATGCAGTGTTTTTTGAATGCAAGAAATGTTTCTATGGTGAATTCAAACACAAATTTCGTTCAAACCTGAGAATTATCTAGGTAACTAAGCCACAAACTGTGTATTGTCTGGGTAAGAAAGATGTTCTGTTAGAAGTTTGAACCCTTTCTTGGTTAAAAAACAAACTCATTAAAAAAAAAAACGTCTGGTCTATGTAATGTTCATTCCTTTAGTTGCAGGCGTAGCAACGCTCGCACCGGGATCAGCTAGTTAGGCAATAAAAAGGAACGATAAATATTCAAACATATTCAATTAATATCACTAAAGGTCAACAAACATTATAAAGTACAGTAAGGTCTTTTTTACACGGTTGTTTTTTACACGGTTTGTTTTCGGCGGTAACTGCATAACGGAACAACTTATCGACCTAATTTGAATCACATTTTACGTTTTTGGCAACAAGTAATCGTATGGCAAAGTCGAGTTATTAGTACGAGACACTGAAGAAATCTGCACATTGTAGACAAAATACGCGTATCTGTCAAGATAAGCAAAGATAGTTGGAAATAAATGGATAATACTTATTTTTCTTCTAATTTCTAGTTAATCGTATGGCAGTTATTCGAAAGAAAAAATCACAATTTTTGGTGTAAACACTCAAAATTTTCAAAACTGTTGTTTGACCATTGAATGAAGAGGTCACCCATGCAAACAAAATCGAAGCAATTTAAAATGTTCATGCATGTTAAGTTATCGACTCTATTGAGTCTTTTTTTAAACGGTTTCATGGTAAAAGTGGAATGTGTTCCCTGTGTGAGAAAAAACCTTTGTGTATTATGACATGTTCTAGATCATTCTAACTATCTTCGAGATGAGAATATAAGACAAACAGTTGTAACAAAAACTGTCTGGGCTATGCAAGGCTGCAATGTGAAATGAAACATATTTTTCGACTATCTTGGAAAAACGACAAGCACTATAAGATAATCTTGGGATTTTCTAGGTTATCCAAACTATCATGGAGTTCAAAACATACAATCTACAGCTGTAGCTGCAGCTTTCTGGACTGAACAAAGTAACAATATGTGTTTGACCAAATTAAGAGAATCTTCTAGAAGGTCAAAAAATATAATGAGTCACTAAAACTGCCCTTGTGTTCAGAGGTCATGATCTACAGACGCAACAGTAGCTATATAACCTATGAAAGATGACGATATGCACTAAAACACATTCAGTGAATCTTCTCTATAGGTCACCAGTCATTATAAGGTTATCTTGGGGGGATGTTCAAGTTCATAAAAACTGACCTTAGCATTCAGAATTTAAGATAGAACAGTAGAAACCTTAGGCTTTTAGGCAATACAAGGCTACGATAACTATTTAAACACATTCAATCAATATTCTGAAACGTCCACAGATATCATAGGATACCCTTGTATGTTGCTGGTTATCCATCCTTTCTTTCAATACTTAAGGTCTACAATTGTCTAGAATCTTAAGTTGTGAGCTCCAGGATAGTATGAATGACATAGAATATTCCATGAGTATCTCATAATGTCTATTGGTCTTCCGTGACACTCATTAAATATGATTGGATTAATATTGTAACTTTGTATAGTGGATAAGGCAACTGTTACAACTGAAGATCTCAAATTCTGAATTCCAGGATAGTTTGGACGGCCTAGCACATCTAAAAAAAATAATTTCTAATTTTTACAATCATTTCTATGTTATTGAGCACCAAATCAATCAGAATTGCTGGTATAATAACGCTTGCAGAAATTTACGCCCGAAAGGAATAATGCAGTACTCTTTTTGTACATTCATTTGGTGGCGTCGCTTGGAATACACTGCCCTCTGATTGTAACAGACAACCTCACTACTCTAACTTTTCTCTGTAGCTCATTTTTTTTACTCTCTCTTGTATCGTCGTTCTACTGAACTGATTTCTACAGATAGGTTGTAGAACAAAAGATTGAAAGACAAAAGGTCGATCGAAAAAACGTTAAATGATATTTGATCGAAAAAATAGAAGGTCGAATGTACAATAGGTCAAAAGGACAAAAGGTCGAATGAAAAGAAAGTCGAATAATCCAAAAAGGGCCAAAAGTTCAAGTTACTAGGAAAACTCGAATGTACAAATATTGCGAAAAATAAAGAGAGAAACTATATTGAAATCTGATCTCTAGAATTTTTTTTAACTTGTTCTAGCTTTCATGACACTATTAATATTTCATAATCATTATTTCAACTTATTTCCTTCATTGTAACAATGCAATAGTTGATCGCTGTCAAATATAATTCATATTGAAAAGCTTTCAAATTATGTTTACTTCTACACCTCCTTCTTTATAAAGCAAAATGAGATTTAATCGATGAACTTAACGTGGAAAATGACATTTCGTTCAATAAAGGGTGTTTCGATCAAAATTTGGTCGACTTAAATTTGATGCATTTCGTTTCATCGTGCATTTAAAAAAAATTGCACACCGTTTATTTTGAAGATGTGTGCGTGTAGCCTCATCCCTTTAGTTTGATTTTGAGATTAGCACTTCAGTTATAATACGTTTCATAATAATTCAGGCGTACCACAAGGCAGTAACCTGGGGTCCTTGATGAAGTTTATCAGAAGCAGATAATTCTTTATCTCCATGCGAAGCTCTAGGAGTGATCAGTAATTTATTGCTAGAACGAATAGAAATGAAGAGAAAGGGTATTGATAGTTCCGTATAGGGTAACGGCAAGCTTTGAAGTTGAAAGATACAAGTTTGAAAACGAGTGGAGGCCCTTGCTATTTGCGTAGTTCTTCAACGATGTTGCTTTGTTGCTAGGATCGAACTACGTACTCGTATACGCAGACGGTTTGAAAATCTACCTGATGGTGAGGTCTATTAAGGACTGCTACCGGCTTCAAGAGCTTCTACACATGTTTTCCACCTGGTGTCAGAGGAATAAGCTCGTGATAAGTATTAGTAAGGGGTTGCTATCACGCTCCACCGATTTATGCGTCCCATCACTTTTAACTATTCAACTTATGGGAATGTCTTCGAGTTGATAATTGATAAGATCAGTGATTTGGGCGAACAATTTACATTCAATCAACACATCAGAACCATCATCATGAAAGCTTCACGACAATTGGGACTCATCACTAAAATCTCCCGAAAAAGCGATCTAATGTGTTCGACCGGTTCTTGAAAATGCTGCGGTAATTTGGACTTCGTATCAACTGTTGTATGTGAATTGAACGTGATCAACGTAGATTCATACGCATTGTACTCAGAAGCCTACTCTGGCGTAACCCACAAGACCTTCCTCCGTATCCCGAATGCCGATGCCGGCTTATAGGACTAGACACGCTGCACTGTCGTGCACCGAAATATTCCACAATCTACCCTTATCGCAAAGATAGTGAACGGTGAGATCGACGCACCTGCACTTCTGTCTTACATTGACTTTCGAGTGGGAAGACAACTTAGATCGTCATCTTTACTCTCACTGACATCATGTATTCCTACATTTTCGTTTGTTGGCGACCTCTTCGACTTTGGAGAATCTTAAGTTCAATTCAATAGTAACAGTGGGAACGATTGATAACAGAAGGTCATATGCAACCCAATGAACCATTTTAGGAGGGAGTGGGGTCACGTACCCCCTTTTGTCCCCAGGAGCCACCAGTGCTCTTCGGATAAGCTATCGTCGAAAACTACACACTTAGATTTTTTTACAGAAATCTGTAAATTTTTACCAAATTCTCGACAGCTGAACGTTCGGTAATCCTTTTTTACGGATATGGGTGAATTTTTACAGATATCTGTACAAAATTTACCGGATTTCGGTAAAATTTTACCGAAATCCGTAAAATCGGATTAGCGAACATTCAGCTGTTGAGGATTCGGTAAAACTTTACAGATTTCTTTAAAATAATCTGAGTGTGTAATAATTTCAATGAGAAATAGCGATAGCTACTTTACTATACAGGGTGCGGCAGAAAATAATGCGGTTTTTTTTTCTATTTCTTTCAAATCCTATTTTCAACTAATTCAAGCAATAATATCAAAATTTTCGAGTGCAGTTATCTTTATAAAGTACTTTTAAACAAATTTATTCAATGTATCCTCCATTTTTATTAATAACATCCTCGAGCCGACGCCCGGAGCCAGAGCATGCCTTTCGAACGTAGTCCTCCGACATTGACTGCCATGTGGGTGTTATGGTTGACTTCAGGGTTTTCACACTAGGGTGTGATGTTTTGCAGGCTCGTGCTTCAACATATGCCCAAATCGAATAATCCAACGTAATAAGATCTGGACTGCTAGGGGGCCTCAAGTCCTTCGGCCAATACTTCATGTTATCGTTCAACCATTGTTGGGTTCGATTGTACGTGTGACACGGCGCTCCATCCTGCTGTAGGACAACGTTTTGGTCCTCGGAGAAGTTGGCCTTCACCCAGGGAAGCACTTGGTCCTTTAAAATACCGATATACACTTCGGTATTGATTTTAACTCCAGCATTAATGAAAACAGGCGGCATTTTCATACCGTTGGACGCCATCAAGCCAAACATCATGACACCAGCTGGATGTTTGGTTTGAAATTTGGTTTTCACTTTTTTCGGAACTGTTGCCAAATGGCACTCTACCACCTTGGCAATCTCTTTCGGCTTCTTCTGGGCGAGCAACAAACTGGTGATCACTTCTTTCGCGAACATTTTGACGAATTTGCAATAAAACAAATAGAATGTTTGGATGCAGCACTTGAAAGTAAACATAAACAAATAGCACTTTCGACAGAAATTAGTCACTAGCTACACGAATTAACCCAATACTCAAGTTTGAACATTTTCGCATTATTTTCTTCGACACCCTGTACTCATACTTTGCTCGACATTTTGCTATAAACAACCCAGTAATCAAATAAAAATCATTATTAATCATCAAAAAACCTTTAAGTTTGTCAAAATAGTTTGCATATAATGTTTAATCAACTACTTCAGGAGAGATTTATGCAGTGGTAAAATAGTTTTATAACAGTCATTACAGTGAGTGAACAACTCGAGAAGAACGTATAGGAATATTGTATGGAAATTTTCCAGAAGATATTATTGGAATTTCCATAAGATTCTTCAATGGAAAGAAGTTCATAGTACGATCGTATGAAAATTTTCCTCACAGAAAAAAAAAAGTTGCAATCGGGATTAGAAACATGACCCTCGAGATCCGGAGACGAGCCACAATCCCACGAGACTATACACGCTTGATAAGTGATGTCAACTGCAAGTGTATGAGAAGCATGTTTTTCTCGACCAATGCAACAATAATCATTTCATACGATTTCGTATGGAAAGAGTCTTGGCTCTTGCTTTGTGGTTCATAGTACCGATCGTATGAAAATCATACGGATAATTTCCTGAGTGTAGGTTTATATCAGTCGTTAGGCTATTGTTACTACCTCCCAGCCAGAAAACGGTTGCCTTTAACCACAAGCTGTAGTATAGAATAAATCTAAACTAAAATGTTTGCTTCTATGTTGTCTCGCATATCATGTTCAATGATTGCAAAAAACTTGAATGAAGCAAAAAAAGTTGATGTAGAAGGAAATATTCTCTCATCGTGGATAGAAATTTTGCAAGAACGAAAGATACGAAGAGAAAGTGTTGACAGTTCCGTTAGTGTACGGCAGGCTGTGAAAAATTGAACAGAAGTATTTGAAATTGAACGAAGAGCTTTGCGAATAAAACTCGAACTAAGCACACCTTCTCTTACCATACTACCCACGTGCTGGGTAGGTAAGGAGGGGGTTATCCCCTTGATAGGCAAAAGAATGAGTGCTGATCGTGCTCGTGTACTACAATAGCTTGTGATGGTTCTAGCGATTATTTGCACCCAATTAGTGGTAAATGTACATTTTTTTGCAAAACAATTCCCTGCATCTGTGAATCAAAGAACTGGACCACAAAGCTGCTTAAAACAATGAATTTGAAAAGTTAAAATGTTGCAAACGCCTTTCTGAAGACAAAATCCTAGAAATCAAGAAAATCGTTCGATAATTACGAAATCAGCAATTATCCCAACGAACCACGAAAAAAAACCGTGTACCGATCGTCATTACAGGCTTCACTTGATTCGCCTTCCATCCAGCCTCGGACCTTAGCCTCGATCGACAAAAAGTAATTTTAACATTTATGTACTTATTTAATTCCATCACGATTGTCTCGTCTCGTCTCGTTTGACGGTATCCTGATTTGATACGGCCGATGGCCGGTTGTTCTGAGAAGCCAGTCAGCCATTAAGCGACGACGACGACGACGCCGACGTCATAACCACTTCTGATTGCAGCGAGCAAAATCACGAAATCGGTTTTCCTAGAACAACTTGTAAACGGTGCCGGCGAATATGAGCCGTGTCTGAAAAAAAGGAACCTTATATCGATTTCGTTGATGATGATGATGATGGCTGATGATGCTGGGGACCGTCGAAGGAGGAAACGGTATTTCGTGATCCGTTGTCGTCGCTGTCGTCATTATCTCGTCTTGAAGAATTCTCAAGGACGCGCTTGCCGTATCGCAGAGGAGCATTCTCCTCCTGCGTGCGCGGTAAAATTATCCTCGACAGCCAGCAGCGGTGGCTCATTATTCGATTATCGTTAAAACTTGCTTTCAGATACATAAAAATAGCAAAAAGTTACCGCCGATGTCGTCGTCTCGCTTTTCTAGTGACACTTAGTTTTACGATTTACGATTATGACAAAGAGTCGGATCTTGCGTCGTCTGGATCGCTAACGTTTTCGTAACGCACACATATCGATTGGGGATGGAATTGTTTAATAATTAAAACGAGTCCTTTATGTGAGCATTGCGATCCACAATAACGAAGAGGCAATTAATTTAATGTGGGTTCAGTTACCCGAGGTTGGACCTGGAGTGGGAGATGTTCGGTTGAACTTGACAGCCTTTAATTGGAAAACGACAAGATATGGTTCCATTGGATGGGGAAAAGTGATAGACGAAACTTTTCCTCCTGTCAGCCAAACTCCCAAACCAAAGCAATAAACGTCTTAACTTTGAAGGGTGGATATCTATATTAAAAATAGTTTTTAGAGTTCACAGAATGGCCACCTAAATAGTAATTGAGTTAAAACTTACTGGAACTCCACTCTGTTGAAAGGCATTCACCTCCATGGGATTCTGGGTCTTACCTGCAAAAAAGAAAAGGGAGAAAACGAAGACATTATTAGTAGAGCTTCTAACATCTCATTTACAGTGCTTTATTGCCCACTGTCTCCTCCAGAGTGGCTAATGAACTACCATCATCACCATCAGTCAGACTCTAGTCGTTAGACCAACCTGCCTCGCCGTCCCGTGATGAAGAGGACTCACGTTCAACAGGTGCTGCTGATTCACGAGATTTTTCCTCCCCTGACCCACCACCTCGGGGATAATATGGAAACGTGCGTGTATGGTGTGCTTTCGAATGCTACAGCTCGCGCTCGTCAGCTCAACTAATTCTCGAAGCGAATTAACCTGTCACCGCCAGCAGTGCCACCCCCAATCGACTGCCATTATCAGGATCATTGGCAGTTATGGCATTTGGAGCTGTTGCAAGGAATCTTCGCTCTAGCCACCGGTTGCAACCCGATGCGGTGCCAGCTGGAGCATTATCATCCTCAACGTTAGTCATTAGTCTTCCTGTTTGCAGCAGGACACGTTTTCGGGATGTGTTGGAATTTGTTCAACTATCTCATGAATATTCCAGCGCGATAACTAGTAACTGTTAGCGGAATTCTTCGGAAATGTGGTTACCACGCAAACCCCCAACCGGATGGGAATGGAATTTAAACCAAATTTGAATAAATGCGCCTTTGTTGCACGGCGATGGAACGTTCGGAACGTTTTCATGGAGTAACAGTTCTAGAGTGCCGGAAAATGATTATGAGAACCTAGCTAAACGGGCGGTTTTGATGCATAAATGAACATTTTATAGGAATCCAATTCAATTTGTTCAATTTTGGAGGTACTGTATTGCTATTGTAGAAATCAAAAAAGTAATCTAGTTGAGTTGTTTCCACAAATGTTATCACTAAAGTCACCCGAAAAATCGATGTACAATCATTACTATATGTTTCTACTCGTTGGTAACAGGGTATTTTATAAACTGCATAAGTTATCATGTGATTTGAAAATATCACTCTTATTCAGATTGCTTTTGGAAAGCTATTTGGAAATTAACAGCTGTCCAATCAGAGGTCAGCTTAGATAAGCTTGAACACTTTCATTGCCAGCCACGCCCATCTCCTCCATTAAGAAGACAAAGGAAGGATAATGATGATATTGTCATCAATTTAACGAGGTTGAGAATGGGATAAGACCAGACTCAAATTTTTATAAATAATTTCGCAGGTAGTTCATTAGAAATTCATATGTATTAAAATAACGGAACGATCTCACCGAATCAACGTTAAATTTAAGGATGTCATTTCAATTCGAACGTAGAACAGTCATTACAATTTGCAGCAACTTACTTCACCACCACCTGTGATTACTCTGAATAGCTTCAACTGGAATCTTAAGCACTTATAGTCATTAATGGATTCTTAAGTATTTGAAATATTTCAAACGAAACAAAAACCGGGCATTTCATGCAAAAATTCGTCCTCAGCCGAAAATCACTTGCCTTAGAATAGTTCACCCTCAGTCATGATTTAGAAAAACGGGAAACTTCTTCAAAAAGTTTGAAGTATCAAGCCGTAGAGTTTGAACAAAAATTAGACGACATACAACAAGAGACAATCATGAAATAGTGGAAGATGGTACCGTAATCGGGGGTCAAATTGAACGCTTTTAATTGAAAAAGTTAAATATTTTAACATGCAGCCAAACTTTTCGGTCGGAATCATTTTATAAACCAATACTGGGGCTAGTGGAACACAATCAATAAAAATTGTGAACAGTTAATTGTGATTATTATTTGATAATGTACTTTTTTACACTAATTTTAAAAATAATCAAAAGGGTCGCTTTCTCCTTAGGGAACGCTTAAAAATTACGTCCATGATTGAAGGAGGGTTCAAAATTTTTTTGGAAGCAAACGATGCCTAAACACCGGAGTTGGAATAACAGCGGTCGAAAATTATAAAAAATCTATAAAGTTTACTTAGTTTTCCTTTTGGGTGTGTCCGTATATTACGTCAAGCTTTTTGAAAGGGAGGGGAAGGGGTGTTCTGAAAATGTAACGGCTTATATGATGTCTTTAGAAATTTTAAATAAAAAGGGCGATTTTGTGGGAGGAGAGGTTTCTAATAGTAATTTTAAGCTTGACATTATTGGTGGACAAGCCGTAAAGGGGCCATCCATCAAATACGTCACGCAAAAATGGTGATTTTCAACCTCTCTCCCCCTTCGTTAAGCTTTTTGCATGAATGCTCCAAATATTTTGTATGACTCGTCACACTTTATGGGAGCCTTGAATAGGGGTCATCCATAAAATACGTCACACACTTAGGGGGATCGGGGTTTCCAAAAGCGTGACGACTCATATAAATTTTTTGAAGATTCCATACAAAAACCGAGAAGAAAGCCGTGATCCCATACGGTTCAAGAATCCAGACATCCAGGCATTTCCAGGCACGTTGTTGTCAAATTTAGTGTTGAGTGTTGAGAAGTAGCATTCACCGGTAAACTGTATGGTAGTGCATGGATCAACTTCCTCCGATGGACTCAGTACGGTTTGACCACCGTTCATCCGGGAGTGCAATCCGTGCACTTTGTTGTACAGAATGCCAACAGGAATGTGATAGAGCCGCAATGCGTTTCGGATTGAAACTTGTTCTTCCCAAATTGCCAGCACCGCTTCATCCAATTTTTCGGACGTGATGGTTCTTGAATTCACACGCTTTTTGTAATGTCGGACAATATTTGTTGAAAATAAATACTTTTCTCCAGCAACACGACAAATCGCTTATCCAAAAACCAGATCAAAAGTAAACAATCACATTGTGGTTTGACAGAAGCGCATTGTTGAGCTGGAGTGATGTTGTCCCACCTTGACTTAAAGTTGCCTCGGATTTAATGGTGATAAAATGACGTTTTATGAGGATTAACTGAAAATCGCAATTATCAACAATGTTTGGTATTTGTTATCTATATTGTACTGTTCATTTATACATTAAACATTGTTCCAAGGTAAGTTATTTCTAGCTGTTTTGTTTTGAGCTGTACGAAAATAGTGTTTCTTCATATGCACAAAAATGGAGTGTAAAACATTACTATACAAAATCGTGTAATTTCGACATTTTTATGCAATTTTGTGCGTAAAGTTTTTCTTTAAACATCACTTATGGTCATTATTTAGTTATTGCCACCAATGTTAGCTATGTTAGATAGAAAACAAACCTCAAAAATATGTCTGTAATATCACTGGTTGGATAGCTCAATTTCGCCCCACCGTTTAATTTGACCCCCGATTACGGTAACCTCCAAGGATCAAACACAAAAATTATTTAACAATTATTTAACTTGAGTGATCTCAGACGTTGCGAATTAAAACAAACCCAAAAAAGGAGAGAGTTCCTCTCCCATGTGCGCATCAAAACAGAGTGCATACAATATATCGCTAGAATAACTATCATAAAGCTATCAATGGTACATGAGCGCTTTCCAAACGTCACCTTTTGCCTGTTGAGGTGGCGGATTCGTCCGTGCCTCGACCTACCCCGCAGTTTTACAGTACTCCCTAGAAGAAGGCAAAATATGGTACGCCGAAACGTCGGAAAATAGAAAATTACTTGTTTTCATTATTCAAAAAGACTGAAAGCCAAAAAACATCATTTTAACACTACTTCATTTAGTTCAACGTATATGTAAAAAATGGCAACGTAATTAAAAAATGTCATACCTCTCTTGCATATCCAACAACTCATTCCATTTGCCTGCTATTTCAAAGATCAATTTTACATTCAGTGGACCCTCTTATGTTAACAATTATAATCATTTGGTTAATGGTACCGTTAAAAGGGGTAACATTGATCAGCGGGCTCCCATTTATCGTAATGGCTTGCATTTTGATTAGCGGCATTGAAAATTTTCTCCGGAACAATAATCGAAATCAGATATGATCGCGAGATTTTTAATGAAGATTTGAATTCAAAAATTACAACCATATTTATCACTCGTTCATAAGCATTCAAAACAATTGTTCGAAAAATTGATCAGAAAGTTGTACTAACTGATGACATAAGCCAAATTTGGTTCCATTTGTTTGATTAGTTTTCGAGTTATGCAGAAATTTGTGTTTCGTTTACATTGAGGTCCCCCCTACCCATCCCTGTCAGACAGGAAAGGAGTCTCGAACCATCATAAGAACCTTTTCCGACCTCAAAACCGCTGCATACAAATTTTCTTAACAATAGGGATGATTCTCATATTTGGCTTAAATTTGTTTCATCTGCACAAGAGCCCCCCCCCCCTACCAGAAACATTTGTTGCCTCCAAAATCCCCGCATGCCAAATTTGGTTCCATTTGCTCTTTATTTGCCTTCTAAAGAGGGGAGGGGCCTCGAACAACAATAGAAACATTTCTTGCCTCCAGAAAACCCCACATGCCAAATTTGGTTCTATTTGCTTGATTAGTTCTTGAGTAATGCAGAAACTTCTGTTTCATTTGTATACGAGACACCCCTTCCAAAAGAGGGAGGGGTCTCGAACCACCGTAGAATCATTCTTTGCCTCGAAGAACCCCACATGACAAACATTGTTCAATTTACTTGATTAGTTCTCAAGTTATACAGAAATTTCACTTCTATTTGTATGAGAGCCCCCCTTCTAGAGTGGGGAGGGGGCTCGATCAACAATAGAGACATTTCTAGCCTCCAGAAAACACCTCATGCCAAATTCGGTTTCCTTTGCTTGATTAGTTCCCGAACAATGCAAAAATTTGTGATTTCGAGATATATATAAAATCTCGAACTATTATTAGATCCTTTTTCGGCCCCAAAAACCTCATCAAGCTAAATTTCACGCCGATTGGTTCAGTAGTCTTTGAGTCTGCTAGGTTCAGACCGATAGACAGACAGACAGAAATAAATTTTTGTATGTATAGATGACGAGTAATGTTTTACATAATTGCTCACATTTGGATGTTATCATGCATTTCATCACAATGATAGGGATTGTATCTGTAAGAAGTTTTGAACATTAAAAACATTAAAGAAAACAAATTTTGAAGGCAATATATTAACACAGATTAGCATGTTAAAGCATCAATTAAACCTACAAATTAATCAGACTGCTGTATTCAGTCCATCTAGTTACGCCCATAAGTTTTTGTGGCCTTCCTGGACGCTGGCGACCTGTTTTTTAAGTCTGACTGTCCGCTTGACGATTGCCCAGTAGCATTCTATCAGTCGCAGTTGGGGACAGTTTGGTGGGTTGATATCTTTTTCAACGAAATCATCTTTGTTATCAGAACACCGTTGGTTATTTGATGTGGTATAATCGACAGAGACCAGATTTGGCCGGAAGAGAGGAGAGATTTAATGCCTTCAATACAATTGAAGCCAGCGTTTTGGTAAATTTCATCATTTACTGTTCCTTTTGTTTAGAAAATGGAAGATCGCAAGTTACATGCGTAAATCACTTGCTAAACAAGTATCTTCACTGTGAATTTTTCCGTCGCAACAGTCCTATCCTGTTCTGCATTTCTTGGCCAAACCACGAATAGGAGCTGATTTGTTCAACTGAATAAAATCGACGACTTTTTCGTTCAATTCTGGATTGCTGGAACGGGGTATTCGACCAGCTCTCGGCAGATCCTGTAGGGAGTATTGCTCACCAATCACTCGTTTGCTGGATTGCTGGATGTACTTTGACCTTGTTGGTAATCTGATTGTACTTAACATCCTTTTCAGTTTATCAAGTGTGAAGTACTTTCTTTCGTAACTTGAAGTTACATTCGCAACACTTTGCAATAAACTGTTAAACTGTTGACATGTAAACCAAACGTAATACGAATACACGAAGAAATAATGGGCACTTGTTTAAGCTCAATTACGTATTAGATGTATTTAACTACTTTTCAATACACTGTCTAGAGGATTCGCATACTTTGGCTTGACTAGAACAACATAGTGGCTTAGTAAAGCAATTTGTAATTATCAGCAACTATGTTGTTAAAATGAGTTACTATTAGAGTTTAAAGTATGATGTATCATGCACGATATGTACTACCACGCATTGTAGCAGTCTAAGTCCGACAGCAATGGTCTCTTCTCTCTGATAGATTTGATCAAGCTTCCCATGCAGATTGCTTCAATTGGGTGCTCTGATGGTCCCCCTTATTCCCATGAAATTTTGATATTAAAGTGTATATATTTATGTAAATAAAAAATACTACAATCATTCGTATCGATATTGATGCATCTAAGGCAAGGATGATCGTGAAGCGCGCTGCAACTACGAACGTTATGTGAATAGTAAAATTCTTAATTTGTTTTTGTTGTTGTTGTTTGTCTTTATTTGAGAAACTTTCAGCCGGTGGCTGGTTCGTCTCTTAGGGTAACTCTTAATTTGACCTCCAGCAGGTGGAAACACTACTTGATGTGATATTTCCACAATGGAACTGCCTCTTAGCTTCCGGTCTTAACCAACAATCCCTACGGCACAATAAGCCAGTCAGTTCAGCGCCAGCGGGTTTACTTTTAGAATAATAAGACAGCAAAACTTATTAACAAAAAAAAACAAACAAAGGTACGCAAATGAATATGAACATATCTTCTTTGCTCTATAATAACATGTAAGCTCTCAAAAGTCAAAACCACACACCCAGATAATTGGTTCTCTGACAGTTGTACTTTTAAATAAGTAATTGATCGACCAAAACTATCTTCAGGAAGCTTTTCTACCATTCAGATAAAAAATTAAACGATCACATATTTATTTATAAGAAATTCAATACAAATCATAGATCGAAGAAAGGTGAGGACCATCAGGGCACCCAAGTCATACGATTTGAAAAGGTAGCTTAGGACTATTGTTGGGACAAGAACTAGAACGGGCTCTTCGACTCCATCTACTGGTTTTATACTGTTAATCGAGGGCTCGATTCTATCACAGTTTGTGTGAAGTTGCTGCAGGAATGACATTATCTCTCGCGCAAGTGTCTTTGCTTACGGGTCCGTGAATTGTTTTAGAACCTTCATACTAAGCCTTGAAGATCAATCACAAATAGCAATGCAATCTTAATAGAATACTTTTTCAGATTATTCGAGTAATATAGGGAGCTACGTTCACCTCCATCACCATCAAGCATGCATTTCGTCAAATCGAAAAGTTTTACAGAAAATTCAAATTCAGCGAGCCCACATCTATCAAAGAACTTCTAAAAAATTAGACAACAAGGACTTTGACCTGTTGAACTCATATGGCAATGAGCTAAAATGTTCATAAAGTCTACAATTTAACGTGAAATTTCGTACAGCAAAATAATAGCAGCAAAAAATTAATGTACACATAATTCAACAAAACCGACTGGTTATTTCACAATAATAGAATTATATCAACATTACAAACAGTTGAATAAGATGTTAATCCTTCCTTCTGTAAAAAATCTCCAACTTTTTATGGTACAACGGCCATCAGATTCCGTACGGTACCCTCAGATATGCCTCCGTGACAATTTTCCATCTTCTCTTGAAATCATCGGTACCATTCGCATTCCTCTTAGTTTCGAAGAATTTCCGCTTAACTTGAGCCCAGTACTTCTCTATTGGGCGAAGTTCTGAGCAGTTTGGTGGATTGGCTGTTTTTGGCACGTATTTAACGTCTTGTACCTTATACCATTCCAGGACGGATTTCGCATATCGACAAGCAACCAAATCAGGCCAAAACAGAGCTGGAGAGTCATGGCTTTTGAGAAACGGTAGCAACCGCTTCTGCAGTTAAACTTTTATATTTTCGACCACAACTACATATGGCCTACCAAATCAAATACTTCTACGGAATTTTGGATACCTTTTTTGTCTAGAAATGTTCGGCAACGGCGTTCCTTTGCGATGCGGTATAAAAAGCCAGAACCAGAAGCTGTTTAAAGTATTCGAGTTCATTATGATACAAGAAAGCGTTTACAAAAAATTGACGCTAAGCTCTTTAGCACGACTTTTTGCAGTGAAATTTTGATATTTTTAGATTAATATTACCCCAATTTCTGAATTTAAGCAATTTTGTGAACGCTTTAAATTTTGGCACACATTTATCGTGACTCTTTATTTCGTTCTTATTGGATGGAACTCACAAAATGTCATCGTTTAATTTCTC
Source organism: Aedes japonicus (assembly GCA_034211315.2). Taxonomy (NCBI): domain Eukaryota; kingdom Metazoa; phylum Arthropoda; class Insecta; order Diptera; family Culicidae; genus Aedes; species Aedes japonicus. The sequence continues at coordinate 190,832 of JASCZW010005739.1, forward strand.
AAATCTTGTTTTGTAAATAAACATGAAATCTTACAACGTGAAGAAAAACGATAAATCAAGTTTGCGGTCACCCTACCGTTTTTTTTAAGTCAGTAGAATTATAGCATACATTAAATTTAACGAAATTTCACGAAAACTACAAATATTCTATATCTGTGATATTTTTGAAAGTTTATTATTTGTCTTACGTTTGTAAAGTTCGGTGCAGTGCTGACAAGAGTTATTCACGTCACACACAAAATAAAAGTCACCTTCACCGATTTGAGCTACGCGACATCTTGTCATATTCGTCGTGTTGCACCCAAAGCATGAAGATAGTCATGCATTCATAATCAACGGCGATGTTTCATATTACTTCTTCTTGGTCTGGAATCCAAACGACTCGAACACATATGTAGTTTGCTTTGTTTGATACAATTTGTCGTCGCGGAAAATTGGTCGCGTCGCATGTGTTACATCCAGTGTCTAGGCCCTATGTTGCGTGTGATTTTTTTGTTGAGACACGACGATGAGACGAGTGAAACAAACTTACTACTTGGAGCTTGGGTAGCACCGAAAACATAGATAGATAGGTTACAATTTCCATGTGTCTTGCTGTAGATCTAGAAAAGTGCAATTTGACAAGTTTATCCATGGACATGTTTGTTTATATCTGACATCTGGTTTCCAAATTATGTTGTATGTATGTAGCAACAAAAGTTTTCCGTATTTCAAGAAATGTAAAATGCCAAATGAACGAGCCATGTACGTTTTGTTCGTGTCGTATTGGACTTCGAAAGACCATACCTGTACTTTTAAGTTAAACTAATAACTCATTGTGATCGTCTTGGACAGAATTAATAAGATCCGTAAAACGGAAAATGACCCTCAGCCGTCAACAACGCCAACGTCAACAGATAAGTGGATCCAAAAGCAGACGAAATGGACGTGTACGTGACCTAGCATTTTGAATGACCGGAGGCAACTACATCTGCAACGAGCTCCACTACTTTTCAAAGACAGTTGCATCATCTCAGTTCCCAAACCACGTTGAAGTCTTACGATGGAAGGTCTGACCATAATCTACGCTTCATTTACATGTTCAAAACTTCCTATAGAAAAAGCCGAAAAAGGGAGATGGTTCTGAAATACTCGAAAATTAGTCGACGTGTCTTATGACTAACCCCTTAGCCGTAGAAGACGTCTTTGACATTTTTAGATTTAACAACCAAAACATACTGGTGGTGAGGTACACAGGTTACAAGGTGCGACGATTACAAAATATTCATGCATCATCAAAACGATGACTTATGGTTCATCGCATATTTTTTGTTGCGCAACTAGGAATGATTTGTAACGAACAACTAGTGGGCGTCATCGAACTTGTATGGCGTTACAACTTTATTGTTGCATGACGAGAGGCTTCGCATTGAAAGTCATCATTTTTCGTTGCACGGCTTTAAAGACAATAGACCCCATCGATGCTGTGGATGTATGTGCTTTGACGATGACTTTTTTCAGCACTGGTTTGGTGTGTTTTGCTAATACAGATAACAGTATAGATGCCAAAATGAGATGTCAACATGACGAGAAAACGAATTCAGCATTTGAAATAAAATTTAGAGTTAAATAAATATGAACAAAATGGCTCATGTCTGATCACCTGTCAGCAAGGTAATGAAATGTGAAGTTTGCTGATCAGAAAAAAATATAAAAGTTTCTCTAGATGTAAACCGGAGCAGTTTGAACAATACATAAATGTACTCCCTTAAATTGATTGAGCTTTCAATTGAAGTTCGTGCTCACCAACTAAGCACTAAAAACCACGTGCATTTTCAATCAAACATTTGCTACACAGATAAAAAGAAACATTGAATTTTGTGCGTTATCTAATGCACATAGAAGGATTGCTAGATTTAGCAGAAATTAATAGGATATTACATGAAAACTTAAACCAGGTAACGCCTGAATATAGTCTGTTGAATGAGAAATTTCAAACATTATTGTATAGCGCATGAAAGATTGCATACAATTTCGTTGTGTATGTCTCCTTTGGCTTGGAACTAAACGAGGGGAAACTTTACGCGCTTGTTAAAATTTTTTTTTTTTCTGTGTACCATGTTTATTTCACTTGTGTTTTCAAAATAATGTTTCAATTTAAAAAAAAAAAATTGTAAAATTTAAACAAAGTAAGCAGGAATTTAAGCGCAGATTAGCCACATTAGAATTGTTTTGAAATGGAAAGGAAGTTTTGTATTACTTGATCTTGCAACCAACAAGGTATTTGAATATTCGGTTTCCTGGCTTGAACACAAGACAAACATTGTTGTAAAAATGCTGCTGTATTATCAAAGATCAAAATGTTGATAAGATAATCAAAAGAGAAGTCAGCTAGAATAAGGGTGGTGCTTTAAATAATCTTATGTAATTTTAACCTCGAGTAGTTGCAATTTCAACTGCAATTTTAAATCAGTTTCAATGCTCCAATTCGTAATTTTTAGATGACTTGCTTCCAAAAATGAGAAGAAGTGAGAAAAGTCAGTTGAGTCGTATTTACACATACAAAAAATAAAAACCTCTCAAATCAACAGCCATAACAATTGGTAGCCCCAATTCTCCCCCAAACCAATAATAGAAAACCGCCACGAGGGTCAGGTTATCTAAAACGCATTTTCATAAATAGGCTGAACTCTCATCGTCTGCCTTGGCACCATTGCTTCTTGATTTCCCGTACAACGATGCGAAAATCGAAACAATTATGGAAATCACACAAAGTTGAGTAATTTTCCGGTCCGACCAGACTTCAACAGTCGCCTTCTCAAACCACAATTAACACCCAATGGCCGGAATCGCTCCGACCATTCATTGACTTGCCAGCACCGACGAAGAGGGGGGGGAGCTCTTATCTAACGCTCTGACGATCGTTTTAGGCCATTCTTTGTAGCACACAATATCAACGCCATCTCGATTCCCCCATCGTGATGATGACGATGATGATGATGACTACGACCAAGCATAATGATGGCGGTGGTGGTGGCGAGTTCCCTTCTATTTGCCTACTTCTACTAGGGTGGATGTGTCTGCTGGCCCAGAGTTTGCCTGTCTTTTCCGGGCCGGCAAAGTTCGTTTAACTACTACACAACATTCGTCGGTTCGCCTCAAGTGTCGTCCTTCTACCCCTCCTCTCATGACTCGGAAACGTTCATAGCGTGATGTTTTGCCTTCTCTACTTCCACTCACTAATAGAACGACAAACGAGAAACGCGATTCGTATTTGTATGTATGTATGTATGGTAGCCACCATCCCCTCTAGCCCTTGGCTTGGATGCAGCTCCACTTAACAGCAAGATCAAATTGGGCCACCGATCTGAATTCGCACTATCGCTGTATGAAGGGCCAAAAACGGAGGGGTGGACCCGTAAGCAGAGACACTTACACGAAATCCACGGGAAATTAAGAATCTCCTTCCAACGATATGATCCAACAAATCGAATAACACAATTCGCAATACTCATTAAGCTTTCTACAGGATGGCTTGTTAAGAAGGGCGCGTCACTCTCCCTGAAACTGTTGGAGTAGAACTCGCAGCACCACACTCGAATCGGTAGGATAAGAAATGATACTGTTTGTTCCCTCCTAGACTCAGGCAGTCAATCAAACCATCGTCCAGTTTCAGCTTGAATGATACCCTGGTGCTCCCTCCCAACCCAGTATTTATTATATTTATATAAATATAGATGTAATGTAATAATAATATGTTATATATGATTATATAGTAGAGCAAAAATTATATAAGGATATTTAGTTAAATTATGTAATAGTTGGAGTTCACGAGCCTATGATAACCATGTTAAACTAAATTAATTAACCTGCTGAAATAATAATATTAAGGCAGTAATAATAATATGCAGCTTCGTACCACTTTGTATCACTGATGGGTGACTGTATCTCTGGAATGTGAAGGTCATCTTGTTATTCATTGAGGTATAAATATCAATAAAGCATTCAATTGTATATAAAACCATAATATTATATTATTACGTATTTAATCATGACATATAGATATATAACCTTCTGGAATGAAGAGCATTTATTAATTTTGATTATTATTTGATATAATTTAATAAAATAATTATACCGGCCGGATCACCAAACTGAAGCAATTAAAATTTTATTAATTATTTTATTACTTCTTCCATAATATTATATTTATGATATGCAATTAATAATGATGAACAGCTGTGTTCCTCTGAACCGCTCAAATAGTAGTTGATGATCGTGTACTGAAATGTTAAGGTCATATTACGCCATTTAATGGAAAATATAATGAAGGAATTAAAGGTTGAGCGGTCGAGAGAGTCGTCAACATTTCTATTAATGAAAATATGCTAGAGCTTGTAAAAAACATGCATCATATAATAACACATACTAGTATCTACACATCTATATATACATCCATTGCTACTTTCGAGAAGGCCACTCCGACGGTGCTAGATACAGCTGAAAATTGATCCCCATTCTTACTGATGCTTCTACCAGAAGATGATCATCCTATAACCGCAAGACCTCCTCTCCTAAACTGTATGGTACCTGAGAGAAATTTACCTTTCTGGCGTAATACATGTAATGAAATATACAGAATTAGGCTATGAATAAACAATGTCCTATAAGATAAAATATATAGTGAGGGTATATTGTAATATGAATTGAAAATTACATGTGTGCCGACTGCTGTTTTGTTGCAATTGTAGACAAACTTGCGCATCCATTATGAACCAGAAAATTTAGGCAATGTATGACCGCCATGAAAAAAAGAATTTTAAATTTTAAATTATGTTGTAATACCTGACGACCTGGAAGACCTGAAAGATATGAGAATGGAAAATTATGATATGATGTACCGGTCGCACCCCTCACTTCGCTATTGTCGGATTGACAACATTGCCCAGGCTACGCCAACCAGCGTCTCCATGTTTCAGCTGGCAGTCTTTTGTGATCATATGACTCGTGGAGGCGTGAGGTAGGAACTTGTGAGGACCAGAGGTCGGTCGCACCCTCCTGCCAAGTTGTCAACTCACCATTTGAAGCCCAACGAGAAACGCGATTCGTATTTGATCAAAAACAACAAAAACTACAACGACTGTGAGCCCTTTGCGGTGCGGCGTCTGCATCGCCGCCGTTTCTGGGTCGTCCTGGACACAACTCAGGAAGGTAATTCAGGCCAACAACGGCAAGGAATGACATGGGCGCCGATATTGCGGCTGATTTTGTTTGTTACTGGAGCGGGGGGAGTCCAGCAGAAGTGTACTTTTGGGATCGACCCTATTGGAATGTTGGTCCGAGAAACTTAACACATTTCATTCAGTTACAATCGATAGGCGCTGGAGAGAACTGTGATGACATAAATGCGTTAAATGCCATTATACCACTTACAACCCTGCTTGCAAGGACCCGTTTAATCCATTCGCAATTTCCTTAAAAGCTTTGGCATGCGAGTCGGAAAAATTAAATTCTAATTTCAAACGGCTTCTTAGAATACTGGCCAACCAACCAGACGGCATCAAAGCCACTCTTGACACTAATGGAATTACCGTTCGAGGGGGCTTGGCCCAGTGGGAGTAGCTTTGTTGTCTTTCTCGAGAAAAGCCAATTTCACGTAACATGCACTGAACAAGGACACCCAGCCAGTCAGTCAGTCAGCCAGTCGGTCCAACCAATCCTAACATCTCGTTCTGAAACTTGCCCCGTTGCAGCATCCCAGTCGTCCACCCACAAGGCACTATTTACCTTTTCGCATTGTAACCTCGTTACAATCAGAATTCCATCCCACAGCGCAGCAGAGCATGCACGAAATCGGAATCCTCCCCCGATTTACCCTTTTTTCGGCAGGCTAAAGCACCGAATGCTGGCCAGAGGTGCCCTTTTGCCGAAATGGAATTTTCATTTCATCACGCGCTTCGATGGACCCGCCGCTGGATCCGTGTCTGTTCCATTCAAACGCGCCGTACATCAAAAACCCACCCGGCACTGGCTGGGCTCGGGCGATTCGACGGCGAAAACTCGGCAAGATGAACCGGTCGACTGGGCGGGATAACAAAGTTTTCCATTCGCCTCGGTCGTCGGCGGTGTTGAATGGGGAAGGATTTGTTGTTTTTTTTGTTAGTTCGGCTAGAAATTCGTTCATTTCCTCAAATTTGGTGGGGCGGACGCGTGTGGGAATTGGGGGATGGGGGCATATTTCATCGTCCCGTAGCCTGTGGCTAGGCTACACTGAACTTGTAACTCCAAGGGAGGTATGCTTTCATTTTGGATCATTTGGAGTCTGCGTCGGCTGAAAGTGGACACAATTTTGGGTTCCAATCCGTTAGTAATCTTTTCAATGAAATCGTAAATGGCCAGCGGTGGTCGTTACCGGCCAGTACAGAATCCATGTTCAGGCATCATCAGGCTTAGGTGGGTCTTGCAATTGGGATTGAATGGTTCGGCAATTTCGATTGTCAGCATTTTGCTGCGTCGTATGGATCGGATGAGAACGGTATAATGATTTAGGATTTAGCGATGATCCTAGATGAAGCCATTTTCAATATCTAGTATACATGTCACTTTGGATGATCGGTTAGTGGTAATCCCAAAACTCATCATCAACTGTGTAGGATTGTAAACAAGGCGTATGAAACGTTTGCTTGATTGTCAGTTGGCCAAGGCGGTGACTTTTTGAATTTTAATCGCAGTAAGCTCTGGCCTCGGTCGGTTAAGACCTCGTTTGCTGTTATGTTTATTTTTGATTTTTTCCGTAGGAATCATAAAGCTTTAATATTCGTTTGCGATGTGCTACCCACCTTTACTTTTACAAAAAATATCTGATACTTCTAAGATTTAAGTTGCTGGCTTTATTAAACAGAGGTTCGGTATCGGTGTAATTCTAGAAAGGACATCAGATTTCAGACGAATCTCCAAAGAAAAGTATTTTACCCCAACAAATCCATATAACTACCTGTAATTTTTCAAAAACAAACAAAAATGCAGGTTAATATGTCAAATGAAAATGGGACAATTAATCAGCGTTAGACTTCCCTCAGCTTACACTTTAAAGTTTATAGCTGGAATTCTATAATAACCTACACACTTAAATATTATGATTATAGCACTAGACGTTACTTGAAGGAACGTAAACATCCGAAATTATGTCTCCCGAAACGTACCTAGCTTTACAAAAAAGACCGCCGCTCAATTGTGAATGTTGCGGCATTTAATTCTCGAATGCCGGGAATTTGTAACCGAAAGGCAGAAACATAATATTGGAATTAGCCTACGTGACGCTCTAGGAAATAGAGAGGAGCAAATAACAAGAATGCTGAACTTTCTTAGGGAAACAGGACTGTTTTTGAAATTGTAGTGAAACCAGCAAATAGAAGAAGCCAAAAAAGGAAACGGTGAAAGAGGTGAAACGTGTCCGATGCTAAGCCGAATGAACAAACAGAAGTCGATGAAGAAAAACTGATGACAAGTAGCGAAAGAAGAAACAACGATGAAAACAAGTAGGGGAGAATAAAAACTGAAGAAGAACAATTCGGAAATATTAGCCGTAGTCGTAGCAGTAGCCAATGAAGAGAAGCTGTAGCAGTAGTCGAAGAAGATAAACGTGACGGAATCAGCGGAAGAAGAAAGCCGAAGCGGATGGTGGAAAAAAAATGACAAGTAGAGAAAATTGAAGGAGGCACAACGAAAGAAGCAATGCAGTGGAAAGAAGCAAAACCAAAAATGAAATAGAAGAAGACAACGTGAATGAGAGAAACGTAACAGAATCGAAGAAGAAACGCGAAGCGGAAAAAGTGGACGAATAGAAATCAAAGAAGAGAAACAGAAGAGCAGAACCACAAGAAGATGAAGATGTAGAGAAACAGCAGGAAAAAATGGAAGAAGATAAGCAGAAGAAGAAAAATAGAAGGAGAGAGAGATACGGAATCAACGGAAGAAGAAAACCGAAGCGGATGGAAGAAAAAATGAAAACCAGAAGAAATTGAAGGAGACACCACGAAAGAAGCAATGCAGTGGAAAGAAGCACAATTAAAAAGTGAAATGGAAGAAGACAACGTGAATGAGAGAAACGTCACACAATCAAAGAAGAAAAGCGAAGCAAACAAAGTGAATGAATAGTAGTCGCAAAAGAGAATCGGAAGAGCAGAAGCACAAGAAGTTGAAGACATAGAGAAACAGAAAGAAAAAAACGGAAGAAGTTAAGCAGAAGAATAAAAATGAAAGCAGAAAAAGAAGCGTTACGGAATCAGCGGAAGAAGAAAACCGAAGCGGAAGGAGGAAAAAAATTAAAAGCAGGGGAAATTGAAGATGGCACAACGGAAGAAGACGAAAAGCGAAGCAGAAGAAGAAAAATGGAAGGAGAAATGTCAAAAAAAAAAAAAGGAAAAACGACAGAGATAAGAAGAGCACAACAACCGCAAGCAGCAGGAAAAGTTTAAGCAAACCAACGAAGGAACAGAAGGATAAGTAGAGAAGTTGAAGAATAAGGGTTGAAAAGGGCGGAACGAAGTGGAGTGGGAAACGATTTATTGGATTTATATTATACGTTAACTTCAGAATTTCGTAAGACACGAATGCACCCTTCTGATGTTAAGTGTCATTAAAAAATAAAAAATAATCAATCCTAAAATTGGGTAAAAGCACTCCTCAACAGGGTGCGTGGTAATTCCTGTCAGTGTTTAAAAAAAATGTAAATCCACCCCTTCCGACAAATCGCAATTTTGCTTTTTTGCGGTTGAAAAGTGAGCTGTTTATATGAACGTTGTGCTTATCATTTGCCATCAAATTTACATGACATTTTTGATCCTTTGGAAAACTATAGTGCGATCATTGGAACGATATAAATAAATACACAAAAAAAGTTTATCCACCTGAATAAAGTCAATCATATTTTAGAGTGTATTACGCGGTACCTGTCACCTAATCGAATGTAAACATCGCAATGAGCGCACCCCATTCCATCGTTAGGTGCATTTTTTATATCAAAGTTCAAGTTGTTTTGCTTAAAAAAGCCTAAAACCCCACAAAATTGTGTCCGAAAATTAATAATAGAACATCTTAAGTCAGGTAAAATCTATACTACAATTGCTGATATTGTACTAGTTCGTAAAGATACAGTTGCGAAACAGTTCAGGGGTTCAAAAAATGTGGTTACATCTTACCAGCGTCAAGATCAGGACGTCCATCGAAGACAAGTCCTCGAATTGACAGGGCTATCGTAAGCAAAATCGAGGCTTACTAACCCTGTAGGTACTTTTATATTTTAAGAGAACGAGTTCATTCTTAGTGTTTCAAGCTTATTGGTTTCGCAATCGCTTATTGCTTGCTCTCAACTAAGTGTTCTAAAGACGCATCCGCAGTTATTAATTAAGAGCTTTCGATGCCAGGTACTATTTTTGCATAAGTGTGATTGTGTGGCAAGTACAATCATACCCTATGCCCAGAAAGTCGAGAAATTTCCATAACGAATAATTCCTAGATCATACCTGGAATCGAACCCAGCCACCTCCAGCACGGTGTTGCTTTGTAGCTACGTTTTACCGACTGAGCAAGAGAGGACCCAGGAGAAAGCGAGCGAGTGTTGACGCTATTTTCATGCAATGTAGAACTCGGGGAATAATTAGTTCTACAATCTCAAACGAAGAAACAGAGCATCATTTAACTTTTTCAGGCTAGATGCTCCCATCAACCAACTGTTTTTTTTTTCAAGTAATAATTTAAAAATACACCCTGAATAAGACAATCTTCAACATTAAAAATTTCCGTTTTCCTTAATAACTACTGTAGGCTAAGCGGGTTCCCAATCGATGGAAAATGACGAACTGATATCAAATAAGTTACAAGGTCTGCTATCCCAGACATCACTTTGAATTGAGTTGTTATCAAGTTTAGTTATTACTTTTGGACTATAGTGAATTGAGTCCAACAACTAGAACAGTATCTAACTACTTAGGACTAAATTTGTTAGCTCGTCCCTCTGACGTGCCACTGATCATTACGCAATCTATCTTGGAGTTCTAGGACGATCTGAGAGGCCACTTTGATTACTGCATCCAAGTTGTCCCAGTCTGACGCATCCACTGTATAAGGTTATCCGGGGTGGTGTCCCGATCGCTCACGGTCATCATGCACGTACTTCTACAGGTACTGTCTAAAGCAGCCATTGCCTGACAGGTCTCTGCGTCAAGTGTAAGTTTACTTCTGGTTGTCGCTAACTGGCTCATCCGGAAAACTCCGGAATTAATACATGGGTCCACCGAACTTTGATGGTGCTGCTCCATTCCCTCTCCCACTTGACCATTATTGATGTGGCTCTAGTGATCTTTCGAATATCTCTTGTGCCACGTAGTTCGAACGTACTCTCGAGCTTGCCTGAGTAGCTCTTAGTACTTAAAAAGATGGCCTACGCCTGCCGGCCATCTCTGAATATGAACAGAGAGAGCGCCATAGCGCGCATTGGGGTGGATGTCAGTAAAACCCCAATTATGATAACTGGCTGCAAAAAGGATAACGAGTAGTACTGTTGCATTCGGGCTGGTTCCTGTGTCGTCTCCCTCAGTACTGCCGGGTGACACCGAGCAGGGAATGTCGAGGTTCCAGCGACACAGGTTGGCTCCGTCCCATAGAAACCTTGGCAGGCCTCCAGTACGTTCCATTCTCCACCGCCTGGAGTAGGCTCAGGTATCCCTATAGCTGATTTACGCTGATCAGGCTCTGAACACCCCATGAAGGGCCGTGTCAACCCTCGCATGGCCTCCTTGTCGCCTTCAAGCTTGCATAGATAACCATGGGATCACAATAGCGACTATTCCACGTGAGCTTGGATATCGGCTGGAGAGGGACCCAACAGAATGGAGGGTAATACCTCAGCAACGACCAAACCCCAGGAGAAAGCGAATCCGTTCGCTAAAGGCGGCCTAGTGAGGTCCCCACCACGTAAAACGGTTGGATCTGGCGTGTCCGACACTTGCAGAAGTGCTACGGCATCGAAAGCAGGTGCCATCAAGCTAGGCGTGGCCATGGATTGGTCAGGACTCATCCGGACCAGTGATAGGATACGGGAAACCCTTCCTGAAATAGTGGAGGTGTCCGAACAGTTCCATGCGATCATTGACTTTACGTCATCGCGCAACAACATTGCTAAGGACTTGAAACTTAGCCTCTTTAGGCTACGCATGACAGTGCAGGCTGCATGGAAGGAGAAGAAAGAGTTGGAAGCCTGGAAAGAGCTGAATGATGAGCATGTCAGGGGGTTTGGGGCAGTACCCGGCCGCTAAGGATATTCCAAAAATCCAATCGTAATGCAGGTAACTGCTGTGTCAGACAGTTCGCAAGTCGGCATCGGATATCGCCATAATATCCGACCCATATCGCATCCCGGTCGGCAACGGCAACTTGCAACTTGCGGACAGGTCCAATATAGCGGAATTATGGATGACGGACAAGTATCCGGTTCAGGAGGTTGTGTCTACCACAAACGAAGGCTTCGCGGTTGTGTGACTGTAGTGAATGGAGTGTTCCTCGGCAGCTGCTACGCACCGCTAAGACGGTCGATTTAACAGTTTTCCAATATGCTCGATCGTATGACTAGTGAGCTAACTGGCTTAAACCCGTTGGTAATAGCGGGAGACTTCAACGCTTGGGCGCTAGAGTGGCGGAGTCGCCTCACCGACCCAAGGGGCCTGAATCTTCTAGGGGCCTTGGCTAGGCTCAATGTGGACCTAGTGGCAGAATTGTAAGGACATGAATATGGCTACTTTCCCGAAAGAATTCGAATACCGAAGAACCACTCTAGGTGGCAAGTTTAGTCAGAATTCTTCAAAATGTCCTCCGATGACCTTGTTTTACAAAATCATGAAAAGTAAGAATTCAGACACGCTCTATATGTTTGTAGGAAAAATTACAGATTTTAGAAATCAGCATATGTCAATACAGACCAAAATGAAGACAAAAATAAGACAGGAGAATGAAGAAACAAACCATCGGTGAGATCCGTCAAATAAATTTATTGTTACAATGATAAACAATTATATTTCTGAATTCCTTAATTTAATTAATTAATTTCCTTATAAACTTCTGATAAGTCCCATCCTGAACTGCGGGATAAATTTGGGATAGTACTTTTCAGAGTTGCTTGGAAAATCTTCTAAAATTTGTTGGAAGATTCTTCTTGAGCTTCTGAGAAGTCCTCTACTCCACTTCAGGGAAGTTGTCTCCTGAACTTTTGAGAATTTTGTTCCTGAAAATGTCTGAGAAATTCTTGCTTGAATTACTTAGAAGTACCCCCTATACTGCTGAATAGTATCTTTCTGTTTTTCCAGAAGTATCTACAGTTTTGAGCAATTACTTCTTATGGGACTGCCTATTCTGTAATCCGAGGAAAATGGAGTTGAAACTTTGGCCAAATCTTCTTCAAAATTTCTAGTAGAATTTTTTGGAAATTTCTTCCTGAACTTCGGAGAAGTTCTCTACTGAGCTTTTGGTAAGTTTTCTCCAGACATCTGAGAACTTTTTGCTCAATGCTTCTGAAAAGTTTCTTTCTGTACTTTGGAGACGTTTCTTCCTGACGTTCGAGAAATCCTCATTCTGAAATTCTTAAATGTTCTCTTTTGAACTTCAGAAAGCTCTATAGCGCTTCTGAGAGGTTTTAAATAATTTTTTGGGAAGGTTTTTCAAGAAGTCCAGAGTTTTGGGGAACTTGTTTCTGAATTTGTGAAAAATTCTAGGTAGTACCCTGCCTGGTTAGGATCTTCCTGAATTTTGGAAAAGTTCTTTTTCTAAACTTTTGGGAACTTCAAATCTTTTCTTGACCCTCCAGAAAGTTCCAAACTCCTAAGAAGTCTTCTTCTATTAACTTCTTCCTGAGGCACTGAGAAGTCCTATCCTAATTTTCGGGGAAATTCTCTCCTGAACTTCCGGGAACTTGGCGAATGTTCGGTACAAATTTTTTGGGATATTCTAGGACGCAGCAAACATGGTGAAATAAATTTAACGTATGAAATGACGACAATAGCTGAAATTTATTACTTTGGAAATGCAAAGTGGCAGTGCATCTTTCCAAGGAGCCAGGATGCAGGATCGTTTCTCTTTAAGGATTTCGAAAATTGCATCAGCAATCGGTTTTCTAAGCAATCTAAATTTTTCCTTTTTAAAAATGTATAGTAAAAATCGTATCACTCTAGAACAAAAATTATTCACAACTCCTCAGATATTCTGCATATTCCATATGATCCGGAAGACCATGCAGTAACCAGTCGAAATCACAAATTGGTTACTATAGTGTAGTCGTTCTAACATATCATGTAAATTTATTTAAAAATACACACTTAATTTATCTACCTATCACACGACCCTTTTGACACTTTCCTGAGAGTTCTAGAAATAAGACCCCGGTTGATATGTCGCATGATGGGTTTTGGTCTAAATCTGAATCTTGCCACTTTCCCGGAAGTAGCCGAAAGAGCAACCCGGATGAGGTCAATGTAGTTCTGGAACTTTGATATCATGATCATTGGACTTGTTTTTGAATTTTCATGTAATTTGAGGTGCCGCATGATGGGTTTAGATCATAGGCCAAGGAATCGGTGAACGAATTCCAATAATTTAAAAGCGAAGTATAGGAGTACAGTATTGTTTCGTTACAATCATTTGGCGATTGTTTCGTTACAATCGGTTCAGTTGTTCCTTGGGAAACTGAGTTAGAAGTTTCATTACACACATACACTACCCAGACATTTCAGGACGCTGGCCTCCTAGAACCGTATTTAAGCAAGTTATCGCAAGATAAAACCCACATATTTGGAAAGTTGGTAGAAAAATTTCCAAAATAAGCCTACTGTGGTGTATGTGCGGATGTGTGCTCACATTTGAAGACTTAGTTGACGTTTTTTTTTCGATTCTCCATACATTCTATATGGGAGTAAAAAAACACAATTATGTAGGAGCCAAACTTTGAAAAATTATAGAGACCACAATGTTTATCCAATCTTAATAAAATGTTTGAAAAATAAATTTCCAATAGTGTACAAAATCTGAAAAAAAATATATTTATTGTAATATGAGGAAGTTGATTTTTTGACTTTTTTCCGCCTTGGAATCACTATCGATCGGTGAGATCCTTCAAATATATTAATTGTAGCAGTGATAAACAATTTTAATTCTTAACACGCACCATAATTTGTAAAAAGGTACTAATTTTTAAATTTTGGAAGTATTAATACCCTTCGTTTATGCAATTGATATATGGTAGTGCTCATGTAGAGCTACTTGCTTAGCCGGTGTTGTGATCCTCGACATTGTTCAAACAATGAGAAGCTTTAACATACATACATACAAACATAAAATATCCGTTTAAGAGCTCAGGGTTGTATTGCCCATCACGCATTTGAAGATAATTTATACCAGGCTTTAAATTTTGAAAAAAAAAACCTAAGAAGCAACAAACGAACCCAGGCCCAAATTTGAATAGGCATCAGAGCCAAACGAAGTGGTCTTGTAATCCGGAGATGGACGCATTTGGAATCAATTTTCTTTTCCGGCCTGAAATCATCATCCTTCACATTTTATATATAATCTCATTTCCGATTCGTGTCACATATCTTAAAAAAAAATATCTTCACAATAAGTAATACGCTACGCCGCAAAATCGATGATTTTTGCCAAATGTACCTACTTCTGAGCAAATCTCAAGAGATTTCCCTCTGCACCCTTCGGAGGATAAAAAGAAATCCTTTTTTCGAACATAATAATTTCGTTTTTCGTCAATGGCGAGCACGACAAATCGAAGGTAGTAAATTTGTCCAACCGAATCCGTATGCGATTTCGGGGGGATCTGGGGTGAGATGCACCATCGGGGGTAAAAACGGCATTTCGACGTTCGATATTTCGAAAACTATCGATGTTCCACAAAATATATCTAGCAGAATTTTTCTCCGGGGGTGCGACTAACCACCTCTTGAAAAACCTCCCTCTCATGGCTTCAAAACCACACAAAGGAAAGTTCGCCTCCTTCCTCCCGCCTTTCGCATCCGTCATGCACGGTTGCCTCTGGGAAGTAATTCGTTTGCGCTCCTTCAGAATCGATTTCCACGCCCGAATTCTTCGGAGGCCGGAGTCGGTTAGGGATTAACAACTGTTTTCGCTGCTGATTGAATTGAATTCGATGATACGGTTCGATGGGCTAGGATAGGCGGGATGCTTGACGCCAAGAGCTTACTTACAATTCCCGGTAAAGCAATTCGGAGTAGGAAATCCGATTTCAGGGAATCTATTAATCCGTTAATGGAATGTAAACCAGCGTAGCGGGATGACCCTTGGCGGGAAAAGGAGTTTCCCGGAACCTACGCGGCGGGTTCGCCATTTCTTGGTATTGTTGTTGTTGTTGTTGTTAAATGCAAAGCAGCAGTTCCTCATCCGGGACCGAGCTGATAACAGCTAGCCGACGATCCTTTTTTAATTACTTTCAGTCGGCACTGGGGCTGAGGATGAGTGGGAGGGGAAGCCTCTAAGCTCCATAAATCACTAGAAGTATGCACAACACAAGAAAAAGGAGGAGAAGAGAGCGGCTCAGCTGGTTTAATTTATCTTCTTCCACGAAAATTGACTGGCTCGGGAAAATAGCTCCACGTTTTAGCGGAGTAGAGTGCATGTAAATCTGAAACGGGTATTCCAATCTAACTCCAGCTTCGGCACTCAACAAGTCGAAAAAGAGAGTCTGAATCGAAAGCCAGACAGTTTTCCCATTTTCCATAGCCAATCAACACAAAGAGAGAAAATAGCGACCGAACAAGTGGAGAAGGATTAATTATAGCAATTAAACGTCAATAAAAATACATCTGCTGTGTAATTACGATGATAATTTCTACTTATTTCTGTTTGCTACTGGTTGCTCTGCCGGTTCCTGTTCTGTTGTGTTGGCTTTATTTCATATAAATAGTTTTCGCACTTGCAGACTATCCCCCCATCGGAAAGCAATTCCAATGCAGAGTCTGTTCTAGTGGTGCCAACTTGTTTTTGCTGGTCGAGATTTGTTCGGCTTCAATCGCCATAAGCTTCGGTAGTGATTTGAATATGGAGTCTGGGGGCTGTTGACCTACCCCATATGGTCAAAACAGCTAGTGAAGATGCTTTCTTCGGAACGTGGGTTCCAATTAAAGTCGTTGGCGCTCACGAAGGCCAAACCCGTCCCGATCGTCATGACGATCACCGACCATCGCAACTTATGGCAAGACACTAATTAAATCCAACAATCGCCGTTGTTGACTTTCGCTGCATCTCCTCCGATAATCGGCATGAAAAATGAACTTACCTCTGACGGTGCACGATGACAAAAATGACCTCATCGGTCCAGCTGCAGCGTGAATCTTCCCATCCCACGCCATTTATTACAAGATTATGTGACTGTCTCTGTCTGAGCAGTTCCGGCATGCATCTCAAAACGCCCGGCTAACGGAGATTCCCGGCATTGTTGATGGAAAACGAATATTAAAATCAACGAAGAATGATGTATGGGAATGATAATGCGATAGCCGTAAAAAAGATATCGTCGCAAGATGCTACCCTTCGTACATACATTCAAGTGTACAGGGTGCGGCAGAAAATAATGCGAAAATGTTCAAACTTGAGTATTGGGTTAATTTGTGTAGCTAGTGACTAATTTCCGTCGAAAGTGTATTTTTTTATGTGCTGCATCCAAACATTCTATTTGCTTTATTGCAAATCCGTCAAAATGTTCGCGAAAGAAGTGATCACCAGTTGGTTGCTCGTCCAGAAAAAGCTGAAAGAGATTGCCAAGATGGTAGGGTGCCCCTTGGCAACCATTTACCGCATAAAAAAGTCCCTGCAGGGTGGTCCTAAGAAGCGGAAGCCGGGAAGCGGACATCCGCGCTTTGCACGCACGCCGAACGTGATCAAATCGGTCCGTGTAAAAATTGCTCGCAACCCGGTGCGTTCCATAAGAAAACTTGCAAAGGAAGCCAATATTTCGGAGAAATCCATGCGGAGAATCATCAAAGAAGACCTGCATGCATCTTTCAGAGCCAGAGTGAAACGCCACTTGATTACGGACCGGATCAAGGAAATACGAGTGACTCGTTCCAAGAGATTGCTTTCCTTATTGAAGTCCTGTTCTCCGACGACAAGCTTTTCAGCATCGAGGCTGTGGCCAACAGCCGCACGAACCGGTTCATTTCACCGCAGAAAATGGAGAACGTTCTGGAAAAAGTGAAATTCAAAATTCAAACCAAACATCCGGCTGGTGTCATGATGTTTGGCTTGATGGCGTCCAACGGTTTGAAAAATCCGCCTGTTTTCATTGATGCTGGAGTTAAAATCAATACCGAAGTGTATATCGGTATTTCAAAGGCCCAAGTGCTTCCCTAGGTGGAGGCCAACTTCCCCGAGGACCAAAACGTTGTCCTAAAGGGTGTCCACGATGAAATTGCCACACTATGAAATTGCTCTAACTTTTTAACCGTTGGGTAGAATTTAATGAAAATTTGTGTGGATTTAGTTCATAGTGCATTATTTACATCCTGCAAGTTTTAAAGTCCGGTGATCAAAATGGATCGCGGAAATGGAGTCGAAAAAACAGCTCGTGCGTGATAAAATCTTGCGCATTCTTCACGAGAACAAGGATCTCTCGCATCGTTCCATCGCTAAAACGTTGGGAATCGCGAATTCCACGGTGTCGCGAGTGATTAAGCGGTTCGAGGAACGGTTGACCACCGATCGGAAGCCCAGAAGTGAAGGAAAAAGTATTCCGAACAACACCAAAACGCCTCCGTTCGGGATGTGGCTAAGAAGCTGCACCTAAGCCGAAGTTTTGTCCAGAAGGCCAAAACTAAGGCTGGGCTTCGAACGTTCAAGGTACAAATGGCCCCTAATCGCGACGAGAAGCAGAACAAGTCCGCCAAAACCCGTGCCAGGAAGTTGTACCTCAACATGCTGACGAAAGTTGAATGCTGCATCATGGACGACGAAACATATGTGAAGGCCGACTTCAAACAGATCCCCGGCAACCTGTTTTTCACGGCCAAGGATAAGTTCAGCGTTCCGGAGCATGTCCGCACTCAGAAGATGTCCAAGTTTGCGAAGAAATTCCTGGTTTGGCAAGCCATCTGCACGTGCGGGACGTGGAGTGCACCTTTCGTGACCCAGGACACGATGAACGGACAGGTGTTCATAAAGAGTGCCTCCAGAAGCGGCTGCTTCCCTCCCGAAGGCCCACAACGTCCCAACAATCTTCTGGCCGGATTTGGCCTCATGCCACTACTCAAGGACGTGCTGAAGTGGTATGCGGACAATAAGGTCAATTTCGTACCGAAAATGTTCAACCCTCCCAACACTCCGGAGCTCCGCCCCATCGAGAAGTACTGGGCGATTATGAAGCAGCACCTTCTTAAACGACCTAAGGTAGTGAAGACAGTCGAGGAACTGAAGCAAGTATGGGTTTACATGCAAAAAACGGTTGATTCACAGGTTGTGCAGAATCTTATGGCCGGGGTTAAGGCCAAGGTGCGGGCATTTGCGTTTGGACTGTAAATAAAATACGAGTAAAATGGTAAATGAAGTTTAATAGTTATTTCTCAATCCCTGAAAATTTGATGGCAATCGGATGAAAACTCGAATTTTGCGAATCAATTTGGTGTGTGGCAATTTCATCGTGGACACCCTTTACAGCAGGATGGAGCGCTGTGTCACACGTCCAATCGAACCCAACAATGGCTGAACGATAACATGAACTTTTGGCCGAACGATTTGTGGCCCCCTAGCAGTCCAGATCTTAATCCATTGAATTATTCAATTTGGGTACATGTTGAAGCACGAGCCTGCAAAGCATCACACCCTAGTGTGAAAATCTTGAAGTCAACCATAACACGCACATCAATGTCGGAGGACTACGTCCGAAAGGCATGCTTTGGCTTCCGGCGTCGGCTCGAGGATGTTATTAATAAAAATGGAGGACACATTGAATAAATTTGTTTAAAAGGACTGACTTGTTTAAAAGGAGTTAAAAATGGGATTTGAAAGAAACAAAAAAAAATTTCGCATTATTTTCTGCCGCACCCTGTAAAGCGAGAAGTTTGAAGCATGCTTTTCATATGATGGAGTTCGGGGTGAGACCGAAATATTCCATGCAAATAGAAAACAATTCTGAGCCTCATTCCGGTAAACGACGATCGTCGCCATTTTCAGACAGTGAAAACTCGGAAATGGATATTGTGGCATTATTATGTTGATGATGATGATGATGACGACGATGACGACGACGACGACAATGGCAATGCTATGACAAACGCAAGCACTCAGCGTGGTCCTATTTGCGCGAGCAATGCAAATGGTACTTGTTGCTGAAATATTCTATTTTTTTCGGGTGATGCCATTTGCCATTTGTTTTACTCTCTCTCCATTCTATCATAAAAAAAAAACAAATCTTGTCAACTCGTATGAGCAACGAAGGCAAGACTGATTACAACTGATCAAAATAAAAAATCATAATCCCGCACACTTGAAAGCCTGTCTCGCGCTAGATGATATTGAATTTTTCTATTTGTTGGCCCCCATCTATTTCTCGCATCACACATGTTTACTCAGCGAGAGCGAGAGCATCAATCAGTTGATCAAATATTTGGTACTTCTGACGTTTTCTTAAATTAGAGAGTTTTAAAAGATAATGAAATCGAAGTAATAGATTCACTTCAGAGAAACACGAGGGAACAAACACACGGCCGATGATGATTGATGTCGAGTTCAAGCTTCTTGACACCAATTAAAGAGAGTGTCACGTTAATATACATGTCCGTTATACACGGGAACTGAAAATGTGTTTACCCAGTTGGTTTTATGAACTTCTTGTTGGCATTCGGTTAGCTAGCGGTCTGTCAATGTCATGGCATCGATATCGAATGGCAGTGAACAAAAATAAATGGCGACTAGGTGCGATTATTTTACAAACATCTGGTGTGAATTGTCGTGCGGAGGGCAATGTTTTGCTAACAAATATGAATGACAAACTTTGCTGGTCATTTCCATTTTTTTAGCAACGAACACACGTTTACATATAACAACAAATAAACAGTCCATAGAAAAACTGACAGTGAATGAAAAAGATTAATAAAATTCATCAATGTGATCTATAATTTATACAGAACTAAAAAATAAAATATCATATATGTACTGCTATATATTGAGAAAATGATCGATGAAATTATTCGAATAACTCAAAGACATATAGAAAATGATCTATAAAAAACTCATTAACATTCCTTACACTTTCAAAATTGAACTACAGAATGTAACCTTTGGAGCATTTCCAGCCCGAACCGCAAAAACATATATTGATTTTGCCTCGACAGTCTCCGGTTGTAATGAACTTTTGTCCATATGTAAGTTTCTACCCAAGATAACAATTTTCATAAAAAAATTCCTGGACAGATTTTCTAAAAAGGCTTTTTTTTAAAAAAAATCAAATCATGTAAACAATTATTCTGATCATAATGTTGGCTGAGAAAAAGTTGTAGGTCATTAAGTGTTCTTCAAGAAAAGAAAAAAACACTGAAACTAAAATTATGTAAATTCATGCGGAAAAAATTAAAAAACATTGATTTCCTCAAAAGACCCTCCCTTCTAATTTTCCATATTTTTTTTTAATACTTAGAGTTATATCCTATAATCTGGTGAAGAGTTTTAGACGGTCAAATTACTTTACCAAAAATAGACTCTACGTATTCCTTTCTTATTACAAAGCACATAAAAACTTTTTCGTAAACCCAGCCGTTCTGAAGTTATTGCAAATTTTATTAAAAAGAAATTTTGTTGTGACAATATTTTCAGCTATTTTCAAATGTTAGTCTCGATGTCCACAAAAAAAAAGTATGTTATAGCGAGATTATTGAATAAGAAACCAATCTTTCTAAGATATGGAGGCTGTCAACCTTGTCCGTTTCTGTTTAGACGTAACTGACGTGATACAAACTGATGCCACTGAAGTAAATGATCGAACTGAAAAGTTTTTTTTTTTTGCAAAAACGGTTGATACACTCAAAAAATTCGACACGTTGTATCCACGTGAACCGCACGTAATTCTCATCCACTGCCTAAACCAGTAATAAACACGTGGAATTTACGTAAGAGCAACGTGATTACCACGTACATCCTCATTCTACGTCAACATCACAAAAATGTTACGTGATTTTTGACGTACACTGACACGTCATGTTAACCTGATTTAACTGAAGAAGATTTGGTTACGTGTTCAGGTGAAAGAAACAAGGTGTCGATTTTTTTGAGTGTAGGGTAACGAGATGTAACGTTAACCTAGCTCTTTCATTCGGTCTATGTGCCAAATATGTCATTAATTCAGCGATAATTAACAAAATTATGTTGCTATCAGGGTGATCAATTAATTGCGACGAAATGGAGTCATTACTAGACAATTTAAACTTGTCAACTTTCACGTAATTTTCGATTTCCTCAACTTTTTAGACACCATCATTTTACTGGTTAAGCTGAACAAATTATCTTCACGAGCTTTTAAGGATCTAAATTTGGCTAAAGTCAACTGATTAATTCAGCCTAGATGGACACCCGTTATAAATTAATTGTTTACATAGTTAAAATAACAATGATTTTACGTTCTATGGACTCTTGTAAATGTATTGATAATGTTGTTATGGGTAAAATTTTAATGGAAGTATTTAAGTTTGCGATTCATATATGAAAATCTCTTAAGTGCTTCAAAACAGTCGTATTGTAGTTTGTTTTGTAAA
Organism: Aedes japonicus; assembly: GCA_034211315.2. NCBI lineage: Eukaryota > Metazoa > Arthropoda > Insecta > Diptera > Culicidae > Aedes > Aedes japonicus. The sequence goes on from JASCZW010005739.1 coordinate 212,617, forward strand.
ATGTTGTGTTGTGTAGCCCAAATACAGCTGGCAAAGCCTTAAATCAGAATATCAGAAAGAAGAAACCGAACGAAGATTGCATTTAATGATAAATCTATCGAATGGGACAAAGTTGCATACACGAAAAGGCCCAATATGGTGCTTATAAACCGACATTACATCCATATCTATCAAAAGTTCCTGACGTTATAAAATGAGTTTTCTAAATTTTTGTGAAACATACTACCAAATGTCTTATTAAACTTATCTAGGCAAGTGTATAGAAATTTGAATATCGTTTACAACTCAGATAAGGTATGTGTCATAATGAAAAAAATAAGCGATTGTTACTCGAACAAGCTTTTGAAATACTGCTACTGCATCAACTTGATTCTTTTCCACCGCGTCCAAACAGAAACGTGTAAGCCTGACTGCCACCGTGTCTGAGAAAACATTGCCTGTTAATAATCTATTATGAAAAATACATTTTGTTGTGTACATCACGACAAACAATAAAAAAGCAAGAACATAAATTTCGGTTATTAAAATTTCGCAATAGCTTGAGAACAGCTAAGCTTACGATACAAGTTTCAATATGCTTTTAAATTAATAAATAATGCATAAAACCTAGTTTTGGTATAGTTTATTAAAAAATATATCATTTCCATATCTTCAAAAAATTTATAAATATTGAAAAACAAAAAAAATAACAGAGGTAAAGAAGTGACCATCTTAAACGAAGGAAGGGTCCTTTGAGAAAATTAACGTTTTATAATTTTTAAGCATTAATTCACGAATTTTTTAGTTTCAGTGTATTTTTTTTCTTAAAGAACACTTTATTACCTACAACTTTTTTCAAGACGACATTTTGATCAGATGAGGCGTTTGCGATAAAAAAATTTGAATAAATAAAATCCACATTTTAAATACGCCCTTACAGAAAATTGGTCCAGAATACTTTTGGATATTTTTATGGAAAACGTAACTTTGTGTAGAAAGCAACAAATTGACAAAATTTCATTCATATCGGAGAGAGTATGGTACACCGGGTTTGCTATTTTGGCTGGAAATGCAAAGACACTGAGTTTATTTAAATTATTAAAAATTTATAAAAAGCGAAACAAATTTTCAATGTTCCATAAAAAAAAGTTAAAATACACCATAAGCTTTTAAAATGCTACATAGCATGTCAACCAAATTGCACTTAAAAATTAAGTGTGTCCCTTTAAACAGGTTTGCATTTTCTTGTTTCGGGCAGTACTTCTAAAAATTCCTGTATTCTTTATGGAAAAAAAAGGAATAATTTAGTCATTATTAATGGATCATGAGATCAAAACATTTTAAGCTCAAGGTTGATTAGCTACAGATCGTTTGTTTAAACCTATAGATCATTATTAAACCTAAATTTAAACATAAACCCAACAGCGGGAGATAATTTCTCACCCGTGTTAGGCAGTATTAGGAGAGGGACAAATCGCTAGAACTAGAAACAAGCAATAGATAGTATAAGAGCACGATCGGTTGCATAACCTTTTGTCAGTCAAGGGGATTTCCCCCCTTGCCTATCCTGCATAGGGTAGTATGACAAAGGGTTATATGCCTGATCGGATACTACCGTTCAAATGCCCTCCGCTCGTTTTCAATCTTGTATCTTTCAATTTCAAAGCCTGCCGTTGCCTTACGGACCTATCAATACACTTTCTCTTCATGTCTTTGTGTTCTAGCAATAAAATTACTGTCCGCTCCTAGCGCTTCGCATGGAGATGAGAAATTATCTGCTTCTGAAAAAACTTCATCAAAGATCGTTACTTCCGCGCTGGGGAGAATACAAAAATAACAATCAAAATTATTAAACCTTTTAAGGACCCTCTCAAAGGCAAATTTGTTACCTTGACGATCTGAGCGTTTCATCTAATGCTACGTGAGACCAAGAATTTATCCAGTAGTGATATGGATCACATATTCGTTGTCACGTCGTAGGACGTTTATATAAAGGCACAAACATCAGGTGTGATGCTGGCAAGATATGCCGCAATTCACTTTTGGACTTCTCACTATCAGTCTAAAGGATGATTTCACGGTTAATCGATTTCTTATCAGCTTACGACGCAGTCGATCGAGACCAGCTATGCACGACTATGGAAAAAACTGGTTGGTCAACACAATGCTGGGTCGAGTAACGCGTGTCGTCCAAGTCTCATGAACACTCTCGAGACTCTTTGAATCTTGGAGGGGATAACGGCAAAGTGATGGATTGTCGTGTTTGTTGATTAACATTGCATTGGAGGGTGTGATTTGAAGAGCGGGGATAGACACGTGTGACACGATGTTCAGGAAGTCTGTCCAACTTTCGGCTTGGCCCACGGCCGTATCGTAGCACGTAACTTTGAGATGATAGCGGAAACGTACATCAGACTTAAGACTGAAACTAGTAGGATTGGGCTTGTGATTAAAGCGTTAAAAATAAAACAAAATACCTGAAAGGCAGAGGCTCACGTGAAGACCATGTTAGCTTACCACCACGAGTTCCGGTGATGAAATCGAGGCGGTAGTCGAATTCGTGTATCTGAGCTCATTTGTGTTCGTCAATAACGACACCAGCAGAGAGATACAAAGGCGCATTATGGCTGTCAAGCCTACGTTGAACTTCGAAGGACTTAACCATCTACAAGACATTAATTAGGCCAGTAGTCCTCTACGACCCCGAAACATGGACATTGCTGGTGGAGGACCAACGCGTCCGTATTGTCTTTGAACGGAAGGTCTTGCGTGCGATCTACAGTTGAGTGCAGAAGGCGAATGAACCAGTGGAGAAGGCGAATGAATCACGAGTTGCAGCAGTTTGCTGGGAGAACCTCAAATCGTACACACCGCTAAAATCGGTCGACTACGATGGACTGGGTAAATCGTAAGAATGTCGGACGGATTCAAGAAGAAGAGGTGCGCAACGATCAAAGTAGATCGATCAAAAAGAAGGCGACCTGCGGACCCTCCAAGGCTTGCGATGTACAGCCACGGACCGAATACAATGGAGACAATTTCTGTGTACAGCAGAGGCCACACCGGCCTTGGACTGATTTGTAAGGCAAGTAAGTTTTCAGTGTAGAACTAGAGGTAAGAAAAAAACAAAAACCAGTTTTAAAGGAAAATAAACCAAAGCGATTTATTTGGCAACATCTTTATATGTTTTGCCGTTTCGGCATAACATAGATTTAAAAAAATACTACTTATAGAGAACATCCACCCATCTTGAATGATTAGTTGAAGCTTCTTAAAAAAATATGCATAGTTGTTTGTTACGATCAAATTATGAGATGCACAAAGTTTCATTCGATTAGGAGAGAGTGTTGCCAGGTCCATAGACGAGTTGGTGCAATTTTTTTTAAGATTGTTTATTGATTTTTGAAAAGAAAAATTTCGTTTAATTTTATAATTTTTTGAACAAATAGAATTTGTTTTTTTCTTTTGTTCCATTTTATTTATTGCTAACTAGCTGAACCCCCGCTGCTACGCTTGCAACAAAATGAGTGAAAATTTAATAGAATTGGCGCGTTTATGATTGTTTCTCGGAATGAGTTTTGTTGAAATATTTTCGTTTGCTAACGTGTGACCCGAATTTTATTTCATTTTTGTTTGTGTTTGAATTTTTGTTTATTTTTTTTTATTCACCCCTAAGATCGGTATTTTTTACCATCTTCCATTTTCTTCATATTCTTTCTGTTTAGAAGCATTTCATAGAAAAATATTTTATCATAAAAACTACGCCGTATCCTGTCAGTTTTAACGTAATTTTCTCTTGCATAACCTTAAATTAACTAGTTGTGCAAAATGTAGAACTGCGCATCTGTATCTCAAGTATCCCTCTTTTTGACTAATAATGGGTTCAAACTTCTATTAAAACATGCTTAAGAGGGGAAAGCAGTCTCAAACAATCATATAAACATTTTATGCCTTCAAAAATCCCGACATCCCAAATTTGGTTCCACTTGCCTGGTTAGCTCTTGAGTTATGCAGAAATGTCTGTTCGAATTATCTAAGAGCCTCCAAACTACCACAGAAACATTAATTACTTTCAAAAACATCCCCATGTCAAATTAGGTTGCATTTGCTTAAATAGTTCTTGGGCTATACAAAAATCTCTCTTTAAATTGTATGACAGCCCCCCCTTACACAAAAGGAAGGGGTGTCGAACTACCATAGAAATGTTTTTTTTTTTTTCAAAAAGCTGCACATGTCAAGTTTGGTTCCATTTGCGTGATTATTTCTCGAAATATGCAAACAAATGCTGTTTCATATGTATGAGAGCCATTCCTTCCTGATAGGGGAGGGGTCTCAAACCACCAGAGAAACATTTCTTGTCTCCAAAATGTCCACACGCCAAATTTGGTTTTATTTGCTTGATTAGTTCTCGAGTTATGCCAAATTTTGTAATCTATCTAACATGGGGATGCCCCAAATGGGCGGGGAGAAGATCCCGCCCTCTGTTCACAAACTGTTAGCAATGGAGAGTTGGCACTCCCACTCTCCCTATCCAGAGTGCTTCAATCGGGTGCCCTGGTGGTCCCTCTCATTCTCATGGAATATTTATATAATAGTGTATATATGTACATGAAAAATACTACAATCATTCGTATCTATTATATAAGATTCCATCTCCATTCGGTTGATCCTGAAATGCAACGAATGTTGTAAAATGTAAAAGAGTAGAGTTCTGTGGTTGCGATAGCATCAATTCACCAAAATCTTGACTTAAGGTATCACAAAAAAGTTTGTTAAATCTATTGAAATTTTACAGAGCTAACATTTATACATTTATGGGAATCGTTTGATGCTTTATGGAAAAAATCATTGTTCACTAATGAGAATTTAGGCTACCCCTAGTAAAGTTCATTTACTGAGAATCTTAATTTTTTTTTGACTCAAATTTTCTATTTTACGGGACGTCACGGGATGTCATCTTAAAAAAGCTCACGGGCGTACTGGATCACATCTTCAGATGTGATCAAAGATCCCAGACTACTTAGTAATTGGCACTCTGGTCAGTTTTGACAACAACGTGAAAATTTTCGGAAGACAGCAAAACACTATCTCGTATTGATTAAGCGAGTTGTAAATTTATTTTCGAATTTTCGGTATCTAGATTATAGTAAGGGATTCGATGGCCTAGAGACAACAGTTAATGTTAACTGTGTAGAAAATTCACGCCTTATACAGTGTCAACCATAATCACCATATCACAACTCAAGCTGCCAAGCAACCTTCAAGTTCATTCGAAATCCCATAAACTGTTGACTATTTTTTGGCTAAACAAGTTCAACTTTAGTGTGTACTTTTCACGTCCCGCTCAACTGATCAGAGACGCGACCACCCCCGAATGCTTCACCCAGTCAAATTGAGAGCATGTCACCACGCATAAATGTGAAAATTAAGTACTGCGCCGGCCACCAGAAGGAGGAGGAGGATGATGTTCGAGTCTAATCCACTGGCAAATTTGCACCGGCCAACACCGTTCTGGACGAGACTAAGTGGGAAAAGGCCCCACCGGCTGTGCCAGACTGTTTGTCCAACAACGGAGCGCAGCATAGACAACACCCGTGAGAACAGGGATGGTTCCAGGCCGATGGATTGATGCTAAGAACCGCGATCGATTGCCCAAGTGTACCCCTGGGATCAACCGTCAGCAACCGTTCCAAGTTTGGACGGACAGGAGGTCGGAAAAGTTATTTATTAGTTTATAAACAAAGTTTCATTACCGTCAACCTCGTCGTTGTCGTCGTCGTCGTCGTCGTTGACTGACCACTTTAGTTTGTTGCAACAATGACCTAGCAACACATTTAGTGGATGCGACAATTTATCACTGGGGCTGAAACTGACAGGGGCGAAATCCGGGAAGTCTCGCCTGCTAAAATCCAACGCTTGCTTGGTCGGTGTCGGTGTTAGAAACGTCCAACTGATGACCAATGTTGTAGACAAGTAACGACACTGTCGTTGGCATTTGTTTGGTAAATTTTCGCAACGACGGCGGCGGGATGCACTTTTCACAGACCACTCGGAAGTCAAAGCAAAAGAGCGTTTTAATTTGTTTATTTTGGAAAGTTAGTAAACTTCATAACTAGACACTACTAGTCACATGGGCTGCAGTTTCTGCTGCTGCTGCTGCTGCTTGGCCAACACGCCTGTTGAGTCCGGTCCGAGACAACAGACGGCCGAATCAGCTTTAGCCCGGCATCGGGGTTGGAATTCTGTAGAGTGGACGATTTTCGTTGTCCTTGTTTGCCTGGCTTTTCGGATGTTTTCTTCTGAATCCGGCGAGTTGGAGCTAATGCGGCGGAACGCAAACTTTGCTGTAACTGCAGCAGCCCTCCTGATGGTTGTTTGCGCTCAGCTGGCCGACGAAGACGACGATGGACAACAATTTGCATAATGTTTGCAACGAGATAAACGTGGGACGACGATGGTAGACGACAGACAGGCAGTCAGCCCTTCCGGAAGAGTTTTCCGGAATGGGATAGACTTTGTGCTTAATTTGTGTATCTTTCCGTTTGGGGGGTGTTGTTCGGCGATAGGAGTTTGAAATTAGTTTAGGGATTTTGAGGGACTTTTTACTGGCCAGGATGTGCACCAATGGAGGCCGCTTGAGAATTAATTGGGCGGACTTCATGCTTTAGCAAGCAGCTATTGGGGGATAAATATACTGGAGAGGATTTAGATCATCCGATATCGCTCGGTTCAGTCTAATGGCTAGTAAGGCAACTGAGTGATTCTTTTCGTTTACAAATTACAAATTTGAACAGTTATCCATTAAAAAGTCCTTTTGTTCATCAAAATCCAAAGCTGTAGACTCCAAAACAGGAGTCTCCAATGAAGGGAAGAATGACAACTCTGGAAAGAATGGTAAAAGGAGTTGCTCAGACCTAGAGGGCAATACCAGGGGCGCCAGTGGTGCTATTGCTAAACAGAATTCAGGGTCAGACAAGTCCGATATCTTTTCTTTCCAGAGGGATAATTCACGCCCTGCATCAAGCACTGGAAATTTGGAAAGAAAGCTGGTCGTTTTAAAGGCATTAAGGTCTCGGCTTCGAATGCACAGAAACAGGCAGGCACACAAGTATTTGGAAACCATTCCAATCAGAGGGATAGCCAAATGCCCCTGAAAAATGAAATCCAACAAAATCTATACCAAGCTGAACAATGCATTAGGTCCTAAGTAACATTGACAGACTCTCGACTCTCATTGACAGTCGACGATTCTTTTTGCGTTCCTGCGGCTATGGAAAAACAGGTTCAAGTATTTTCAACACACAGAACGGCAAAATAAGGTCAAATTAAGGATCCAATACGTCAAAAATATCAGCAAATCGTTTTATAGACAAACTATAACAAAAGAGAAAATCGACGAAGAAAATCTCACAATGTTACTTAGGACCTAATGCATTGTTCAGCTTGATATATTTAAAAATGGATTTCTGTCTGTCTGTCTGAACCTAATAGACTCGAAAACCACTGAACCGATCGGAGTGAAATTTTGTATGCAGGGATTTTTGGGGCCGCGGAAGGTTCTTATAATAGTTAAAGACACCTCCCTTGTCTGGAAAGGGGCGCTTCCATACAAATGAAACACTAATTTCTACATAACTCGAGAACTAATCAAGCAAACGGAACGAAATTTAGCATGTGGTGGTTTTTGAAGACAAAAAATGTTTCTATGTTGGTTTGAGACCCCTCCCAATCCTAAAGGAGGGGGGGCATCCATACAAATAAAACACAATATTCTGCATAACTCGGGAACTAATCAAGCAAAAGGAACCAAATTTAGTATGTGGTGGTTTTTGAGGACAAAAAATGGTTCTATGTTGATTTGAGACCCCTCCTCTTTCTGAAGGGGGGGGGGATCCCATACAAATGAAACGTAAATCCTTGCATAACTCGAGAACTAATCAGGGAAATGGAACCAAATTTGGCATGTGGAAATTTTTGAAGGAGAGAATGTTTCTATGGTGATTTGAGACTCTTCTACCAAATAAGGAAAGGGGGGGGGGGGGGAGGTGCTGTCAAACAAATGGAACACAAACTTCTGCATAACTCGAGAACTAATAAAGCAAGCAAATGGAACCAAATTTGGCATGTGGAGCTTTCTGAAGAAGATAAATGTTTCTAAGGTGGTTTGGACTTCTTCGCCTTCTGGAAGGGAGAAGGAGGGGCTTCCATACATATGAAACACAAATGCCTGCATTACTCGGAAACTAATCAAGCAAATGGAACCAAATTTGGAATGTGGAGGTTTTTGGAGGCAAGAAATGTTTCTATGGTAGTTCAAGACCCCTTCCCTTGTTGAAGGAGGGGGTGGGGGGTTCTATCATTCAAATGAAACACAAATTTAAGCATAACTTGAGAACTATTCAAGCAAATGGAACCAAAATTGGCGTGCGGGGTTTTTTGTATGCAAGAAATGTTTCTATGGAGATTCCAAACACAAATTTCAACTAAACATGAGAATTATCCAGATAACTTAAACACAAACTGTGTATTTCTCGGGTAAGAAGAATGTTCTGATAAAAGCTTGAACCCCTTCTTAGTCAAAAAAAAAACTCTTTCCAAAAAACAACCATTGTTCATTCATTTAGTTGCAGGCGTAGCAACGCTCGCACCAGGGTCAGCTAGTGCAGAATAAAATCAAATTTATTCAGGTAAACCTTCACCACGCCAAGGGAGCAAGCAATGTCCTATGCAGAAGGTTCTTACACGAAAACTTGGACGTGGCTCTTCTTCAAGAGCCTTGGTTCATAAAAAAAAACAGAAGTTAACTACTCCATAACCAAAAAAGAGGCCCTAGCAATTAAGTGGGCAGTGGACAAATATAGGGCATATTTGTATGGAAATAAGTTTACTTTAATTACCGACCACAAATTCCTTACATTCATTAAAAATTCAACTAAAAATTTAAAAATACTACGTTGGAGACTTGATTTAGAAAACGTTGACTACGACGTACAATACTGAGAAGGGAAGACCAACGTTATGGCAGATGAACTCAGTCGGAAATCAGAAAACCAAGCAACTATTAACATAAACAATTCAGAAACATCCTCATCAAATTCAGATAACCTTGAAACTGCCTCCCAACAAAGTACTCCTTCCGCCCAAAGCAAACGACAGTGACAATGAAACATATTATCAAATAATTTTCGAAATCACTAATTTTAAAACAGAACTCACGGAATACAGTTTGCAACATGCATAAATATGATAGAAAACCCTACAATATTAAAATTCCTCCCGTTCGATCACGGAGAAACCATTTGACAGACTACATATGGGCATCTTCTCAAGTGACATATGTAACTTTCTCTCGCTTGTTGACGCCTTTTCAAGACATGCTCAACATACCTAACGAAGTCCTGTTCAATCAGAACAACATCCTAAATAGACCAGACATCGACAACAACGCCCAGGAAATTTTCAACAGAGTAAGAAAACATCTAAACAAACCAAAAAAAAAAGACAGGAAAAACCACAAAAGTCAAAAGAAGAACCTCCAAGGTTAGAGGAGAATCAAGAAGTGTACATAAAGCCTAATATTAGGAAAAAATTAGATCCTAGATCTAGGAAAACCTTCATAAAAAAAGTCACTGATAGTACTTTTGAAAATAGTAGGAACATTAAAAGGAATAAGAATAAAATTAAAAGACTCAAAATATAGAAACAAATATGATCAGAGCAACCACTATAATCATATCAATTTTCACTACATTAATTAAACCTCAATATTTGGAAATCAAACATCTCAACTAACTGCCCGTATTATTTCTTAGACACAGGGAATGTAGAATTCAAACGGGAGTGCTTAAAATAGTTCATCCAATTAACTTAACAAATTAAGAAACAAACGTACTTTTATTTAGTTAATCAGCCAGAAAACAAGATGCACATCTCCCAGTGACAAAACTCATTTTACAGAAAAGCAAGGCATTAGTTAGCAACTTTTATCAGATAAAACCGATCAAGAATAGTCTAGCTACCCTAGTAGCACACTTGTTGCAAATAAGTCAAAGTAACTGCAATGTGACTCAAATAAGTCACAATCAAGTTTCTGCAATCAATTATGACAGAGATGTGTTGCTTGGGTAAGCGATGGGATGCTCTTGGCAGCGCTTGGAAGTGGTTAGCAGGACACCCCGACGCAGACGACCTGAGACTCATCAACACGACAATGAACGAATTAATCAAACACAACAACAGACAATTTCAGCTGAACAACATAATCAACACCAGGATCACAGAGACGACTACCACCATCAACAAAATAATAGAACGACAATCTGCAACTAACAAGATCGTTTTGGAGGAAATCGACGCTTTAACACTAATATTCTTCAAAGATACCATCAACGACATTCTCGAGGAAATTCAGGACGCAATCATAAAAGCAAGGATTTCACTGGCAAGTAACAATTACTCACACTTAAAGAAGTATTTTTCCTGGACTCATTATTACAAAATCAAGGATTCGATTTGGAATTCCCCAAAGAAGCACTAAATTACGCTTTACCGAAGATCGTAGTCTAAAACGAGCAGCTTTTGAACATTTTGGAAATTCCGGAAATAGATTAAAGATCATCAAAAATAATAGAAATCATACCCATATAATCCAAATCATACTCTAATAATCCAAAATACATCAAACAAACAAAGTAATCACAACAACAACTCCAGAGAAGTTCGTTCAGAGATATATGGATATCCGGCTTAAAGGGCGAACACGAAATTATTGCTACACATTCAACAGGGCATAACTTTTTTACCATTGGGTAAAAATCAACCAAATTTTGCATACTTTCTCATTGATGTGTATTGTTTACATGCTGTCAAACTCGAAGTCGTGTTTTTCGATTCAACGAAAATGGAGGTGAACCAACGCGAGTCGAGAGAACAAATTTTTTCCAAACACCTGGAATTTCCTGACCTGTCGCACCGGCAGTTGGGAAAAATGTTGAACATTCACCATTCAACCATCTCCAGAGTGTTGAAGCGGTTCCAGGAGCGGTTGACGTTGGACCATAGCAAAGGTGCTGGAAGAAAACCGGGACCGGAGAACAAAAAGACGGAGGGAAAGGTGAAGCGGATGATTAAAGCAAATCCCAACGTCTCAAGCCGTGATTTGGCTAAAAAGATCGGCATGTCGCAGAGCTACGTCCAGAATGCAAAGAAGAGAGCTGGACTACATACATACAAGGTACAGAACTTCCCAAACCGCGATGAGCGGCAACAATCGACGGCTCAAACTCGGGCACGGAAGCTCTACGAAAAGATGCTGACAAAATATGGCTGCTGTGTGATGGTAAGAGCAAGTTCTATGTGGACGACAAATTTAAGAAGAAGAAAATGTCGAAGTTCGCCTCCAAATATCTCATTTGGCAAGCCATCTGCTCTTGCGGACTGAGGAGTGAGCCTTTCGTGACAAAGGGCACAGTAAATGGCGAGATCTACAAATCTGAGTGCCTCGAGAAGCGCCTTTTGCCGTTCTTGCAGCAGCACGACGAAGCTCCGCTATTTTGGCCAGATTTGGCATCATGCCACTATTCTAAAAGTGTCCTGGAGTGGTATGAGGCATATTCTGTCCATTTTGTTCCAAAGGACATGAATCCGCCAAACTGTCCGCAGCTGCGCCCGGTGGAGCAGTACTGGGCAATGATGAAGTGGGAACTTCGGAAGAGCAAGAAGACAGTCAAAGACAAGAAGGACATGTTAAGAAAATGAATAAAAAAACTGAGTAACTGGTACCGGATGACACTGTGAAGACTTTGATGGAGGGCATCAAGCGAAAATGCGTTCAATTTTACACTCAAGGCTCCATCGATTAACTTTTCTTTTGATTTTTGAAGTAAATATATGTATAAAACTACCCTAAGGTTTTGGTTTGATTCTAAACATTATAAGAAAATTGGCATGACATTTTCGGTGTCGCAATAATTTCGTGTTCGCCCTTTACTAGGAGGAATATCAACAATAACGGTAATTACAATATCAGCAGCAGAACTGGTTCTTCATCTGAGTTCATCGGGCCTGAGCCATTTCGTGGAGTATCATCAACATCCTGTTTCAAATCAAAGCTCAGAACCTGGGAGTCATCGATGTTTGATGCCAATTGGAGGGCTGTTTCTACATCACGACAATCAAAACAATTCATTACACCTTGTAGAAGAATCACACTCAGCCTACTCAGTTTAAAAAAAAAACCGATCTTAGTACGCTGATTGGTCTATTGGCCGGACATAGTCCGAGTAGATACCACCTTAAAAATATAGGTAAGCTGACAGATGACATTTGTCGCTTCTGTAATTTTGAAGTCGAAACTTCGGAACATTTACTGTGCCAATGCAGTGCTTTATTTCAGCGAAGATTGCGGATTCTCGGAAAGGGTGTCCTTATGCCTAACGAGATATGGTCTACTGAACCAAATAAGGTAAGGAACTTTATAAAAAAAAGTGCGACCTTCACTCAAATTCATAGTGATGGAACGAACTGACAGTGCCTACATATCAAATTGGCGTATACCACAATAGCTCTACCTAATGGTCGCAGTGGTTTGAGGCTCCTACAGGAAAAACAAGCAACTGAGAATTCATGACAATATCTTGAACTACTCATATTGGGTTCCAATTTTTCTGTCTTCTTCACGAGTCAGTGAACCCCATGACGCAGTTCGTTCAAACCGTCATCACATCGAATCTGACTCATCTCGCAGAACTGGTTTCGATTCCCTTTCGCACCATGCACCTTACTGTTCGTTTTTTTTTTCAGATTATTTATGACAAGATTTTCGATTCCTTCAACACCCATCCGGGCCGATAGCCGGGCTCACACCACACCTCGATTTATTGCTTGTAATACCAACCATTATGATGGCTTCACCTACAGACCGAATGTTTCCGTCGTCGGATACTTTCTCCAAAAAAAAAATCAACTCTTTGGACGACAGACACGCGCTTGGTCCACTCCAGACAACGTATCCAGCCAACCGATACGCAACATCCCCCGGAGGAAGGTCAATGATATCGCTCTCGGGTTCGGCTTTCGATTCCAAACCGAGAAAAGTATGCAAATTTTTTTCGCTCAACCCTTGGCTCGTCAGAATATTTAAATTTGAAACATGCTCGTTCGGAATTCCGTTCGGGGTTTCCCATTTTGGCTGCCCTGCCCGAGGCAGGGCGGGCGGCTTTGGTTCATTCGGGACCGGTTTGACCCTCTCGAAGCAAATCTCAATAGTATCTGTATCTCTCCCCAGAGCACGTTCCGTCGTCGCCGCGGTCGTTGGCCAGAGAAAGGGTGAATGATTTTGGGTTGATATCGATCTGACGACTTATGTTAATTAATGAGAACGTGCGAGGTTTGCCGAATGGGGAAATGTTGGGTTCGTTTGGGTAGATGATGGATTCCACGTGGGGCGGTTAGTGAAAGCACGTGCAACAACCATAATGAGCGATTGAAGTTCCGCACGCGGTATTTAGAGAGAGTTTCATCTATTCTGCGATCATAAACCTACATCCGACCGCACGGAAGACGCGCAAGTAGGAAATCGTGGCGTGTATTAATCGTGAGCCATTAAGCTCATCCATAAAGTAATACCAACAAGATGATGGCAAGAGCTTGAGTAAAAAGAGGCAATCCATGTTGCTACCTACCGGCCAATCTCGCATCACTAAAACCCAACGGCTACCGAGACTCTACTAGCCGCTGGCAACAGCAACAGCTTCTTCGTTCTGCTATATCATCATTCATTAATAATTTGATTAAGCTGTAGCTGTAATTGCTTCTCCCATTTCACGAAATCGTTTCGCCCCTCGTCGCTATTCGAAGCTTCCCCGTCCTGCTGCGATATGCTTCGGCTTCTTGCACTTTTGACTTTCGACTCCGGTGAGGATTCGAGCCAACCAACATCCTTGTTTTTACGATTATTTCTTTACGGGCGTATCAATTTTGTACTCGTTTAATTGTCCATTTACAGGGTTTGCTTGTTTTTCGTATCGAAGCATCCATCCGTTCGAATCGAATGGCGCACGGCGAGGGGGAGGGGGCAGAAGGAGGTCCATAATAGGTTGATCATATATCAATACCACACCTGCTGATATTCGTTTGTTGCTGGCTGCCGGGCCGAAGATGATTGGTACAAACTACCTATGATTTATTGGCTCGATAGCGATGATAAATGGGGGGGTAGCTATTTGTTCGGACTAAATGCTGAGATGGTTGATAGTGGCTGGATTGTTCGAGAGATGGCAGTACTTTTTTTCCGTTTTCAATTACCATCAATGGGGAAGAACAAGTTACGGCTGACTAATGAGGTTTTATTTGTTCTGGAAGTGGTCGGAAAGGATGATTTGCGTGGTGTAGGATGGATAACGAAGGGGGAGTTACAGTATTGGTTTATTAAAGGTACGTTCGACCAAAGCTACAGCTTTTGATTTACAGACCTTGAGCCAATCATCAATTCGAAACATTATGGTTGTACTTTCATTTAAGCAAAACCTGCCCGAATACGACCCTGGAAATAGTACAAAATAGTTTTTCAGATAATTTATGATGGACGATCACATCGTCCTTTAAATGGACTCTAAAATTCAATATTTTAACGTTTTGTATATCATTGGAATAAACAACCCGCACTTGTGAATGGCATCAACAGCATCCTTCCTGTTGGTTTAAATCGGTCCTCAATCGCGATGTTTTAACGTATTTTTGTATTCTACTGAAATAAACCAACCACACTTGTGAGTGACCCCAACAGCATCATTCCTGTTGTTATAAGTCCGTTCTCTAATTCGTTACTTCAACGCATTTGACGAATTTCACGCCAACTCGTGTTGGTGATTGGCAGCACCCTCTCAAAACACAATGAAACTTTGTGGGTGTGTAGTCTATGTCTTTTCAAGCTACTTTGCATACTATGTTTTTTTTCAAAATTTGTGTAGACTTCCATTTGAAAAAGGCTTAAGTTTTTTGATTGTTTTTTTTTTAAATCAACATAACTCAAAAAGGAAAAGATTTATAAAAAAATTGATGGATGAATGAGTTTAAGAACAGTGCCGAAAATTTTATGTAAAAATTGAAATATCAATGCTTAAACGCTAAAAAACTATTATAAAATTTAAAATCCATTGGCAAAAACTGGCTATTAGAACTAAAGATGGGCACTTTCAAGGAAAATTTGTTTTTTTCTCACAACAACTTTTTCATGTCCTACTTTTTTACCGTGTCTCACGCAAACTCATCTGGTTATGGTCTTCAACACCCCTTTAGAATCCAATAAAGTTAAGCAGTCATAAAGAATTGACTGTATTGAACATTTGGTAAAAAAAAAACAATAATCAGACTAGACTAACATTTGAAAAGGGTTAAAATCATTAAATTTCCCTTGACATCAGTAAAACAGAACCCAAAGTGTACGTTTAAGTACACGTCATTCATAACTGCTTGTTGGGATATTCCTATTTTTAAAAGGCGAAAAGAAGGTCAAGATTTGTTACAGAATGAGTAAACGATGTGAAAGAGGGAGGGAGAGGGGGCGCTAAATCTAAAAGAATAGCGGACATCATATTTGAATCATGCATGGGTCAGCTCTTCAAAAGCAGAAGCGCCGAGACGACACAGCAATAAGTAAAAAACGGTATAAACCCTAACCAATTTTACTTTCAGTCAAATTTTCTAACACAAGGTATGCAATCATATGACGACTACAAAATTTGCTGAATATCCACAACCTAATATGTAACGGGAAAAAGGAGGGACCATCAGGGCACCCAAGTGAAACGATTTGTATAGAGAGCATGGGACAGCCTCCTTCCTATTGTTAAAATTTTGCGGTACGAGGGCGAGCTCTTGGACCCCTCATTGGGTTTATTCTGTCAATCTAGGGCTGGGTTCTAGTGCTGTGAGGGTGAAATTGCTTTTGAAAGGAGATTATCTGCCTTATATTTGCGTAAGTGTCTCTGCTTACGGGTCCGTTCAAACGTTTTAGGCTCTTCATACAAGAGCTTGATGATCACAAACAACAATAGATTCCTGATCAAATAGTTTTTCAGATTATTTCACTGCTATGTAAAGTTTCCTTGCTATAATAAATGGTAGTATTTCATATAGGGACAAGGGGCCATGCGATGCAATTGGTGGCACATTAAAACGAATCGCAAGAAACGCAAGCATAGCTAAAGGACATGAACACCCAATAGCAAATGCACAATAATTATATGGTTGGGCCAATCACAGAAATAACAATTGCTTAACGAAAATGTCATTTTGTTATGTATCTTATGAAGACTATGAACAGGGAGTTACAGAATGGAGCAATATCTTTCAGCAAACTAAAATGATTACTGGTACACAAAAATATCACTCTTTTGTTCCGCGTTCAGATCATCAGATAGAGGCAAAATTGTTTTCAAATGATGTAGCATCAAGCCTTCATAGTATATATAAACATGTAAAATGAAAGGGAACTTCTCTAAACTAATCTAAATGTAGAAACAATATATGTACTTTAGTATGCGCATAATAAATTGGAAATACAAGTAAACTAAAATATAAGAAAAGTTTTTTCAATCATTTTCCCCTATTTCTTATGCTGTTTATAGAATCGTCTTGCTGGCTAAGAGTGAGTTGTGGGAAACTAAACGCATATTTCGAAAAAGGTATTTTTGTGATGCTGGAGAACCGCGAATAATTTATGAAAAGGCCGTATTTTCTGCTGGAAATATACTGCAACATCGAAACACGTTTATTTTGGCAAATAGTTGAGATTTTAAAAATGCTTTAAAAGTTGACCTTAGAGACACTTTTTTCACTTCAGATCTCTCCACCCTGAAGTTTTCTCCAAAACTGACGTTAGAGCTTCAAGTTTTTACACACAATGTATAAAGTATACAATAAGAAGCAAAATAGGCATATGTTAAACGAAAATTTTAAAAATACTGTTTGAACCATTTTACCCCATATCTTTTGAACCGTTCATCCAATCGTCTTGCTGTCAAAAAGAGAGTTGTAGGAAACTTAACAAACATTTCGAAAAACGTTTTGTGGTTACTGGAGAAACGCGAATAATTTATGAAAAGGTCGTATTTTCGAATATTATTCGAATATGATAAAATTAAATCGGAAATATCTCGAGAACGGATGCTCTTACGAAGATCATCATCAGGAGCTGATTTTTTTTAAATACTTCAAAAATCAGATTATATCATCAGAATACGTTTATTCCCGCAAATATTAAAATTTTGAGAAATACACCAAAAGTTGATGTTCTAGAAACTGTTTTCCCTGACATTTCTCCATCCTGGAGTCTTCGCTAAAATTTGCTTAATCACAGTCAAAAAATTAAAATAAATAAAATAATCGTTTTTATAAATGTTTCAGTTTTAAGTGTATATATTTTCAATTTTTCTCTGTATTAATTTTTTTCTCAGTGTATATTTTTTCACAACCTTCACACATAGGGCCACAACTTGTTCTTAGACAGTTTTTTTGTACAACCAAAGGTTTTCGAGCTACAAATTATTAATTGAAGTGCTATTCAAAATGCTTACGCCCTTTTTAAAACTGACTCTTGAGTCCAAAAATGTTTTGCATCAGTGGAAAAAACTTACTTTCGTGGGTAAAACGTGTGTACAAATTTTCAATTAAATCGGAGACACTCGAAGTTGGTCGGTAGGTCATTTTGGCTGGAAGCAGTCAAGTGAGAACTCACCTAACAATACTTTGTACATGAAGTCTCTACAGCATCCTTATTGTTGGTATGAATCGGTCAGAATCTCCATGACAACCAATGCAACTTGTGCATAGTACCAACTACATCCCTAATGGTGGTCTG
Organism: Aedes japonicus; assembly: GCA_034211315.2. Taxonomy (NCBI): domain Eukaryota; kingdom Metazoa; phylum Arthropoda; class Insecta; order Diptera; family Culicidae; genus Aedes; species Aedes japonicus. The sequence goes on from JASCZW010005739.1 coordinate 230,456, forward strand.
AATCAGTTCAAAGCGGCTATAAAACGTTCTTACAAATCTTGTTTTACCAATGAAGTGAACCCCCACCACACTTTTTGAGTTACCCCAACGATATCCTTACTTTAGTATGAGCATGATTGACCGCCCAAGGTTGCTACTCTGGAATTGCCAGATCAGTTGTTATGGCACAGAGAACCAACAGATCCCAAACTAAGGCAATCGGCCTCAGCTTGGAACGCAGGTCAAACAAGAATAGGGCAGGGAATGTGTTGAAGTGGTACTCGCATAATTGATAGCCGAGAGACATCTCTGCGCTTCCATGAAAAATCGCTGAGATGAATCCAGAGAGTTTGAGCTGTTGAGAGTAATACCTGTAACTAGACATTGTAGTAAGAAAAATTGGTATTTCTTCCATTTAATTTCCAACTACCTTTGCTTATGTTGACAGACAACGCGTATTTTCGTCTACAATGTGCAGACTTTCTTCAGTGTCTCGTACTAATAACTCGAGTTATAAGTTCGAGGACACCGAAGAAGTCTGCACATTGTAGACGAAATACGCGTAATCTGTCGAGATAAGCAAAGGTAGTTGGGGTTAAATGGAAAATACTATTTTTTCTTTTCATTTCTAATCACTGTGATGTTGGATAACGAGGACTGGGTGGCAGCAGGGCTTGTTTTTTTATTAACGGTAAGATGAATTTACTTGGCGTTTAGTAACATATTCAAATATCATAATGGAGAAAATTAATTCTCTTCTAGAAGTAATGCCTTGTTCAGACTCCAGAGTTGGAACATAATACAAGGGTGTTACAAACTATCAACATGAAAAAAGTCGTCAAGATAGTATTGTATCATGATGCAAATCCGTAGTCTAATGCTTTGTTCAGCGTTTTAACATAATACAAGGCTATCTTGACGACATTTTCTTTGTAGATACTTTTCAAAACACCCTTGTATTATGTTACAAGGTTGTAGTCTGAACAAGGCATAAAAAGCACATTTTGACTTATCTGCGTTATTCTCAAAAGAGTACTGAGAAAAATTATATGGTTGTACCGACAATTAAATCGTGGTCACAATTACCATGAAAATGGCCGGAGACATTTTTTCATCATCACATTATTGACTATGGTCATGGTTACAGGAACTATTCTGACATTATAGTGAATATTGAATCAACTATTTTGAATGATCGGTTGAAAATCATTTTTTTGCCCTAGTCATCCTAGTCAATCCACAATAATGGTAAAATTGACTATCAAAGTTTTTTGTGTGAGCAAATAATACTCATAAAAAGAGTATAATAGTTTTAGCGTGGCTTCACGGGAGAATGAATTAATCAAATTGATGGTTAAATATATTTTACTTACCTTTTTCATCACCAGATGGTTCTGTTGGCAGTGCTACACGGGTCGCCTAACAATTTTATGTGGAAAAAGGAAGTGAATTAGTATATTTGGTTTCACGTTAGGTTCTATGAAAAGAAGAGGAAGTTTTCCTTTTCATGAAACGGCGCCCCATACCATGATTTTCGATACATTCTGATAGCGCTATACAGCTAGTTTATCTCTTGCAATATTTGCAAGATTTTTGCCATACACACGATCATATTGTTGATTTTGACTGTCATGAAGGAGGAAGAGCTTATCATCCGAAAATAAAATCTCGCTTGCTTTTGACGCTCCGTCAACCCGTGATCCCGTTGTTACTTGTACGGCCTGCATTCCTGATCATGTCTGAGGAGCCTATTCATTAAAGCAGCGGACATTTGAAATTGTTTGCTCAATTTACGGCCAGATACGGCCGGATTACGTCTTATTCGCTCCCTCACACATTTGATCTTTTTCTTCGTTCTGGAAGTTCATCTGGCACCTCTTTTGTGTTGAATATGGAAATTTACAGTTTCCTTGAACCGTTTCGAACTGCTTAAGGCTATTGAATATCAGACACGGTCTAAGCTTTTGTAAATGTTATTTTAAAATTTTGCTCCCGTATGGCTTCTATGGTAGCTTAAACAAATTGAATCGCTGATTTATCTTCAGCGATAAGCTGTCAAAAGCATACACTTAAAACGGGTATAATCAATTCCGCTGCTAACATTACCCAGCTGAAATAACCAAGACTGAAAAAAGGTGACACCTATTGTGAGACACACTGCACATCACGTCTGTTTCATTTAGAATTTTGCACATTATTTTTTCATGCTGTTCATATTATCTCGCGATTTCAGAGATGCAAGTATTAGTTTTAAGAGGATCTACATAGCAAAAACATTCATCGAATGTAGAAGCAGATGTTCGCTCGTCACCATGAGGCACCAATAGAGTACAGTAATGTTTTTGCTAGAATGAAAGATATGAAGAGAAAGTGTTGAAACTTCCGCCATTGTACGGTAGGTTGGACATAGAACAGATGTATTGAAAATTGAGCGAAAGGGCATGTGTACAGTGGTACTCGAACCAAAGACGTCATCTTTTGCCTAAAATCCCACTGCGGCACGGACAAGTCCGCTACCTCAACAGACAAAAGGTGACGTTTGGAAAGCGCTCATGTACCACTGATGGCTTTGTGATAGTTATTCTAGCGATATATTGTATGCTCTCTGTTATGATGCGCACATGACAGAGGAACTCTCCACTTTTTTGGGTTTGTTTTGATTCGCAAACTTGAGTGATCTCAGACGTTACATCTACTTGAGTGATCTCATTACATCTGTTCTATTTCCAACCTACCGTACACTGACGGAACATTCAACACTTTCTCTTCGTATCTTTCATTCTTGCAAACATTACTGTCCAGTCTTGGTGCCTCATGGTGATGAGCAAACATCTCCTTCTACATCATAATCGTTACTCCACGCACGGAGAATACAAAAAACATAACAATTAGAGTATGATTCATCGAATGCTAACTGCAAGTGCACCTAGTTCATGTTTGTTTCTCATATCTACACAGAAGAAAATAATGAAATTTGAAAGACGGGCAAAATTTTTCCTCTTTCAATTACAACACAGAAAAAAAATAGTGAATAGTAACAGACGCGTTCAACTTCAAGCTGTAGCAAGCGTAAACAACTTAATTTTGGGCAATCTTTCATACAGCATATAACATTTTTCGCAATCTTCCATGCAAAAGATCAGATTCTCGCGATATCTGCCTTAAAGTTACATCAAAGATGCCATTAACGTATGCCAAATCTAGCATTCCCTTTATGTGCATTAGATAACGCAGAAAATTAAATGTTTCTTTCTATCTGTTAGGCCAAAGCTAGCGCAAGAAATATAGCACTCCTCCCGGCTTTGTTGATAAAGCTACATTCAAAGCTGTTTTGTCTGCCAAAACCTCCTCTTTGCTTCTTTAGAGCCGAATTTTGTACAAAATGGCCCACTTTATAGACGGTCATGAAACCAAATCAATGAAACCTTTATAAGACCCTAAAGATTTTGAAAATGTTCTAGCGAAAGATGTTATGACCACTTGAGAACCTTCATAAAACCTATTGGCTGCCAGGAATATCAGCACTCGGCCAAATGGCCACAGCTGTCAAACTTCACAGTGATATCGTGAGTGGTTTTTTTTTTGTTCTGCTTTGTTCGGTTCTCTGCTCTTCTGATTCATTTAACAGTAAATAATATCTAAAAAACAGTTCTAGTGCTGCGGGAAATTCTGTTTGATAGCAAAATATCCATAACAAATTGATTTTTAACAGCGTATCATGCGCATTTAATTGTATGGTGAATATTGGCACGATAAGAGCCGAAAATTAATGCGCCTCTAAAATTATGCAAGTTTACAACAACTAAAACGAAATTTAAAAAAAAAATCGATGAATAAATCATGAATTTCCTGAAAACATATAGAATTCAATAAGGTTACCTGAAAGAATGCCAACATTTTTCTCCGATCTACACTTTATTTGCATGACATATAAAACTTGGTGCATTTATTCTTCCACATTTCAATTCTTTCTTATATTTCAATATAGCGATCGGAAAAAATACAGTTTTGACAAAAAGCCAATTAATCTTAGCAATGACTACTATAAAATCAAGTTATCGTTTAATTCATTTACTGGAGAAATGCTTTGAAATGCTTTTTCAATTGATAATAATAAGATCATATGAATGAGTCCTAACACAGCTTTTCAAAGCAGCATTTTTTGAATTCATTAAGTCGAAATAAAACCTTTGATAAGAGTAAATGGAATTTGAAAAATAAACAAGGTTTTAAGATTGTTGTAAATAAGCTTTGAAGGTTCTCAGAAACTTGACTAAAATATAGAAACCTTTTGGAAAATTGATTTCTAGTGGTTTTAATAAAAATTTAATAAAACTTAATAAAGCTGGCTAGTATTGGCAATGTTAGTTGAGTTCCCCAATAGAGCGCAGGATCGAGTTCTTAGCCTTGAATTCGACTAATTTCTCAATGTTAAGTGTTCTTGAACAACTCTGTGAATCCTCGATAGCAACATACCAATTGTTAAATTACTTCGAATATTATCATTTTCATTTACAACAACACATTCTCCATAGTATTCTTTTTTTTTGTAAAATAATCCTATGGTTCAGTGTTTTAATTCCAGTTTTTAGATCACGAATGAAACCACCAACAGAGCTCTTACTAACAATGATACTTAGTAGGAAATCAACAAGGTCCACTATCGCTGTAGATGTACTACGTCCTTTTCTTAAACCGCACTGAAAACCGTATGATAAATATACAAATCTATTAACCAATAGTGTTTCAAAAATGTTTGGGTCCTCCCTTAGGTCATTACCGACTACAGTTACGCAAGCATAGCGCATCTTCAAAGCAATACCATGGTGGAGGTGTCTGGGTTCGACTCCCGGTCGAGTCGAGAAATTTTCGTTAAGGAAAATTTCTCGTCTCCCTGGGCATAGGGTATGATTATACCTGGCACCCAATCATACTAATGCAAAAATGGTACTTGGCATCGAAAACAAACAAAATATACCAGCTTATAGCAATCAAATATAATTTACCTGGCTGCGAATATGTTCTTCAAAGCCATGAATGTTATGTTTGGAGTCCAAATGTTGCTAAATTTTCGCTTAAAAAATCAAAAGAAATCAACGACTGGTTCAGAGTACTGCGGAGATTATCCTCCAGCCGCTTCACCAAAAACAAAAAATCAAAACGATTCTATACAGTTTAATTTACTATGAGATCAAGCTGTTCACAAAGCCATTCACGATTTACAACGTCGAATCCCTTATCTCATTTGGCGTCCTATTTTCATCGCTCAGCCACAACGAGCTTCTATCTGCATCGTCCGGCTCAGCTGCACTGTTGCTTGAATGTAAATAGATGAATAATCGCTCCGATAATCCCAGCTGCTCTGGGTATCAGCCAGCTTCCAGGGAAGAGCTGAGCCAGCAAACCACACGGTCCTATCATTATTAACAGAGGACTGTTTCTGAGCCGAATCAACGGAGCAATAAAAGAAGACCATATTCCCGGTCGTCGGATTGTGTCGTTGTTCCCGGCCACCACCGTCGGAGATAAGAAAGCTGACGCCTGATTGTGTAAATATTCTGATGACTCGATAATTTTCTCGGTAAATAGCTCCGGTACCTTTGGAGATGTAGTTTAGTGACACACAGCTCCGACTTCTTCTTCTTCTTCTTCTTCTTCAATACAATCAGCCATGCATGAACGTCTGACACCATCATCCCTTTCCTACCGCACACACAAGACACCAAATCCCAAGGAACTGATGACTAAGAACCTGGCCTATCGCACGCCACCCATCATTGCATGCAGAAGAAAGGACGTGACCAAATCTCACTGCGGGGCTTTCTTGGCTTGCACACGGCTCACTCACTATCAGCATTTATGCAAATACAATGTGGCTCTCTGTGGTAGGTTTAGGTGTGTATGTGCTGAGCGAAGAAGAAATGGCCGAAAATATCGGATACTTTATGGCCGTTTTCCGCTTCCCTCTGGGCCATGTTGTCACCTACTTCTTATTTTTCCTGGCTTGGTGGTTTCTTACAAGCGATAAGCAACCGTTGTTGCAACGATCGATTAAGGGAAATTTAAGGGCACCGAATATGCAATGAACTGCAGTATGATTTGTTATTGAGGTGTCTGGAAAATTACTATGTCATAAATCATTGATAATGGAAGTAAACAGTACTTTTAGCAAACCAGACTGCTTTGATGATTGGTTTTTTGAGCAATTTGTTTAACGTTTGAACTCAGATCTTAGATTTCATAATAAGTCTGAAAAATTTCATCAAATTTAATATTAACAAGATTTCAAAACACCGCACTAAACTTTCCACATTTACCTTACATCCGATTTCATCCCCTCGGTTCCAGTTTCTGCTGCGTACAAAGCGTGTACATTCGTCGAACTCGGTACAAGGTCCTTCTTTGTCTTCCATGCGCAGCAGCCAGCGCTCGGCTTGTTTGCTAAGAAACATCAATGTCTTCCCCATAGTAGCGCATCTCCGAAACAAACATCTTGCTCTAGTTGGGAAGCATCCACTGAAATAAAAACACGAAATATACAACCCAAATCTACCATTCCCGGTCGTTGCCGAGTTTAGTCATCACCGTCATTATCATCCAAACTCATTCCCGGACCCGGTTCGCTTCGGGCTTTCTCATATCAGTTCCGGAGAAGGGCGGGTAGCATCGCCGCCACAGCAGACAAAGAAAGCCAAAGACGGGATAAGAGATGAGCCCCAGATGCTCTTATCAGCCATTTTGTTTGCTCTTCTGACTGTGTCTTCTGTGCGAGTTTCTGTGCTGGGTGAACTTTTGGTCGAAACCTTCGGAAAGTTTGTCGGTCGGTACAAGTTGGCTCCGTGTACGAGGCGGCGGCGGAAGCAGCTCAGGCGGAGAAGCAGCATTTAGGATATTTGCCGCTTCTGAGTTGAAACTTCCTGTTGAACTTTAAGACTCTGGAATCTCTTCAAGAACGGGATGGGTTTGGTTCGATGTTGGTTTCAGCATAGAGATGCGTAAATTTTGTAGCTAAACTAGATTTCAACTGCCTCCGGGGCATGGTGCGTGTAGCATCGGAATTACATTTCAAATGAAGCACAGGTTTTTGAATTGCAAAGAAAACATCACATCATTCAACATAGGGTAAATGATCATGAGTGGAGCTATTAGAATGTTTTGGTACCTTCCTTTATCTTTTACATGAAAATTTAGCCAATTATTGAAGCATGTTTAAAATTGTTTTTACCATTTATAAAAGTCATATTTAAATTTGATAAATACCAGGAAGCTTATTTATTAGAGCAAATAGTGAAGAAGGTTACTTCGTTACGTGGCAACTTTACTCATGAGTGGGCCCAAGCTGAAACATGAGAAGAGCTATATGTAGTTTTGATTAAAACTATTAAGAGTTTTGAAATTGTATATATCTTTCCAACACCATGCGGGGTGTGTGGCAAAAGTGTGTGCATTTGCATCGCAATACTGCCTAACATGAACCCTATGCTCAATTTCAAACTATTTCTATTCAATTCATTAACCTGCCGAGCACTATCGATTAATACTTTATTATTGTTCTTAAAAACATGGTTCCATACATAAATAATATTTAAAAATATAATATCACCAATAGTGGGATTTGGAAAATATAAATATGGAATTGGAAAAAAATGGAAAATATAATATCACCAATAGTGGGATTTGAACACTAGTCCTTGGTGTGATAGGTTTGTAGCTTCTTTGCTAAGCCAACTCAGATTGTTGAAAAGTAAACTGTGAGTATCTACACAGAAAATTTTTTTTAACAAGTGCATAAAATTTCCCTTCGTTTAATTCCAAGTCAAAGGAGGCGTAAACCATGAAATTGTTTGCAATCTTTCATACAACAGGCTAGATTCAGGCGTCATCTGGCTTAAATTTAAACGAAATATCCCATTATTTAGAGCCAAATCTAGCATTCTCTGCCTTAGATAACGCAGAAAATTCAATGTTTCTTTTTATCTGTGTATGATATGCTTCCCGTTGGCAGTGAAACAATCTTGTACAACAAATACATCGTAATGAAAATAAAGAACACGTTTTGCAAAACATAGTTGGTGTAATGTAATTTCAACATTATATAGGACTGCCCATAAAATCTTGTACTGTTTATGTATTATAAATATATGGCACCATGTTTTTAAGAACAATAAAAAAAAGTATTAATCACTTGCAGCATTGAAAAAAGTATTATAAGCTCGACAGTTTGTCAGAGTGATATATAGAATACGAGAGTTATGAACCGCTCCAAACTTGACATGTTTTGCAATACGTTTATAATACATTTATAATATAAACTATTGTAAATCATTCTAAAGAGATGTTTTTTTTTTTTTCATTTAATGCTTTATTTGGCTTCACTTTTTGCGCTTTTTGAGTCATGTTACAGCATGAAATAAGGTATTATTCAACTAAATTTATAACCTGTTCTTGTCATTTAACAGTACTTTTAACTTGTTTAATACAAGCTGTGTTGCTTGGGATATTTGACAGAAACCTAGAAAATTCGGGAAACTGAACCGAGCTTTTGCTGAATATTTCCAAACGTCAAAAACTTCTGTTTGAGTCAATTCCGCGACGGCTATCTCTAACGAAAAACTCGGTTATTTTAGCTGACTCGATTAGGCTTGAAAAATCGTCAGCAATTATATCTAGCGTGTCTTTTTGCGAAAATTTTCCGTACTGTGATTTGTTTGTCAGAAGAGTGCTCGACACTGAGGAAGTTTGTAAGTCGCAGACGAAATAGGCCTATCTGTCAAAAAATGAGCTTTCTGTAGTGGAATTTAATGGAATTTAACTCGCGTTTACTAGTGATAGTTTAAATAAGTGTTTGATTTTTTAACATTTTTTTAAAAGTGAATAAAAAAAATTGACAAAAATTTCCGATTTTTCATGGGTTTACCTTCACCCGCACTGACAAAACTACGCATGCAGCATCGATCAAAGTAAACCATGAGTCAGCAGACAAAATTTGACAACTCTATCAGTCGAACTCTAACCATGATAACAATAACAGTGAAGCAACTCCGTTCAGAAGTGTACGCGTTCAAAGAACGGCACCCCACCGCTTCGAAAACGGACCTTATGCGGCACTTTGTGGACATTGGATACGCCCGTTCCGGCGTCTACAACATCTTGGCACTAAAAGACAACAATCAGAGCACCGCATAAAAGCCCGGTTCCGGACAGCCGATGACCCTGAGCGACAAGAAGCTCCAAAGGACGCTGAAGAGGAAGACCGAGGGAAAAGTGGCTACATCGCTGTGTGCTAGGCCGGGAAGGTCGGTTCAACCGGCCAAACAATGAAAAAAGCACCTGGCAAACGCGAACACACATGTCAGGAAGCGGAAGTCACTGTCTACTGGTTTCGGAGCTGCAGGCAATGACGCCGCGGTAGCGGCATTGGATCAGATGGTCAACTCGATTTTTTCCGGCGAATCGCGGCACGTGGCGGTGGTGATGGACGACGAAACCTATCTCACCCTGGATGGCAACGACTGGCGGGTAGCACTTCTGTATTTTACACAGAAAAAAATAATTAATTTTAAATGCGCCTCAAAATTTCCCCTCATTTTAATTCCAATTTTTTGCCAAATCTGGCATTCCCTTTATGTGCATTAGATGACGCAGAAGGTTCGTGAGCCTGCGGTTGGGTAGCTCAGTGGATTACCCGTTCTGCTTACTGAGCAGATGGTCAGGAGTTCAAGCTCCAGGCCCGTCCCCTTCCTTGTCATTTGTCACTTGCCTCTTTCTATCATCACTAGATTTAAAATAAAAAGCAGTCTACTGCGCTTTCTTTCATTGATCGCTTCACTTACCACAGTGCATCCATGATCTAAAAATAACCTGCCTCACTAACACAACTATCCTTCCCTTGGCAATTGTGGTGGAGATGCAAAGTTGGTGGTCACGAGTCTCTAATAACGACGATTGTCAAACTAATCTTCATCCTTCTTCCCAAAAGACCGAGCAGGGACGTCGGCCCGGCGCCGGTACTGATCTATAAAAGAATTAGTGAACTGGTACATTGGAAGATGTGCAGCTACTCCCAAAGCTCCATACATCCGGAGCAATTTGCGATTTGGGCGTACAAACATAAACAAAATGTTTTTTTCAATGCAATGCATAATTATTACATCTAGATCGTGATTTTTGCCCTTTTTTGTCCTGGTTGTGCTATAATTTTGTTTGTTAAATGTTGTTTTTTGCAAAGGGCGTAGAGTTATTTCGTAATCAAAACAATTCACTCTGCGATTTACGCCACGCTATTGATTGTTGACAAAGTGAAAGGCGTAATTTTAATCAAAACATAAACATGGCGTAATGTAAAAAGGCGATACTGACAAAATTTCTGAAAACAACGGCGAAAAGTGGAAGGCGAAATGCCATGAAAATGTCAAATATGAGGCGAATGAGTATGGGGCGATGCCTTTATTTCCAATACTTGTGGGGCCACCACGTGAAAATGGTGTAATCCAACATCCTAGTATTGATAGGCGAATATTAAAAAATGTTGCAAATTTCAACTAATAACGAACGGATTTCCATCAGCGTTATATATGAATCAGAAACTAGCTTTGTTCTCTGTCTGTATGCTAGATTGTATTTGAATTTATTCGTTAATTTGTAAATTACTGTTTGAAATTCTACTTGCAATATTACAATTATCATTTCCCCTTTGTTTACATTCTGCATGTTCGCCCTTATCGCAAATTGCTCCGGATATGTGGTTCTCTGTGCAATCACACTAGTTCTGATCAGTAAAGGAGCAGCAACTACGATATTGTACGGTCTTTTTTTTAAAAAAATAAAAAATACAACAGTCCAATGGGGTTGTACGCAAAGGTGACGTAGGGCTGACGCTAAAGATGCAATCTTGATCTGACTTGATTGTTCAAACGGTGTCCGAAATAGGTTTCGTTCCAAATCTAACTCTCATACACTAAACATTAACGCACTACAGCCTTCATTGCTTGATATAGCCTATCTTGATATCTACATGCATAAATCTTGCTTTCATTGGAAATAACAGGAATGACATATGCAGTGTCAAGATATTTCTATATTAGATATTCTATTCTCTATCATTCTAATCTCCCTATATTATTAGTCACTGCTTGTGGACAACTTTTATCAAAGAGGCTGATTTCATTCAGCTCCAATCGCATACGGTTTCTACTAGGCCTATGTGTATAAAACTCTGCCGCAACAGCCATAAAACGATTAACAAATTAAATTTGACTACTTTTTCATGTTTGATGAACTGATTTTCGAGCATTGTGTCTGTTCGTCTGTAGGTTCAAGAGAATAATAAGCATTATGTTGTTATTAATTTTCAAGTTTTCCAATGTTTCTAAATTCAAGTTTTATTTTCAGTTTTCCATCGAGAATAAATAACTTTTATTTATCATTACTCAAAGTGATCATCAACTTTCGACAGTAATTTCCGTGCAGAAGTCCCATTGCGCATTTATAATTATTAGAGATTAATGAGATGTCTTCTTTCTGACATTTTGATAACCTCCACGGAAATGACGCTTTGTTGGAAAGCCTGCTATTGACGAAAATAATTTAAGATTTCCTACCTTCGAGCTGGAGGACCTTCTCCGGCGTTCCAACCGGTGACGACGCAGTACCTTCAGCCGCTTTTGCCTGCTTCGCCCGATAACAGCGAGCTCTCTCGGTAGCGGTTCTTGGCTGCTTGGGCGGACGCTCGTTTGCGACATTTCACTTAGACTTTCTCAGAATTTGATTTCCAACCGAAAGGTAGGGACTCTATTCAAAGCACTAGAACGTAAGAAAGACTTTCAAGCACTGAGTGGAATTTGAAGATAACATTACCAGCATTATAAGAGAATGATGACGATGACAGCAAACAGCTGGCAGCGATTGCAAAAAAGCAAACTTCAAACAAGTTATTTAGTTATTTGTTATGTTCAATACTGAATCATTTTATCAAATATTTAGTGGGTTAACATCCATACCTCTCACGCCTAAGTCACGAGTTCGAATCTCACCCCCGGAGAAGTTACGAAAATGCCCAAAAGTGGTGTTTGACTGACTACGACGGGAGATGAGCTCAGCCGAGGCTGAAAATCTCGATAATCGAGACAAAAAAAATATTTGGTATATACCACCGAAAACTAATCTGCCATGCGTAACGGAATCATGCTGCAACGAACTGAACCTATGCTCTTTACTGTAAATGTGTGCACATGGTTGGTCTGCCGTGCTGCAGCTCGGCTCGAGTTATCCGTTATAGAATTTCGTTCGTTGGTTGTTCAAGGCGCTTTGTCATTTACTACGGGGCATGGCGTTCAAAGGACAACGCTGAAGAAGGCGTACTGAAAAGGACGGATAAGTTGACGGGGAGAAACATGGTCCAACTTGGGCTTTCTTCTTGGTCTTCTTGTTTCAGATCCTTGTCGTTGCGGTTGGCCATTTGCAGGTAACGTGGGATGATGATCTGCCTCGTTGTTGTCGAGGGCGGAATTTCCCACCATCTCGTAGGCTCCAGCAGCCTTGTTCCTCGCCGTGAGTTTGACGGGAGCATCCGCAAGAGCAAACTGCAGCAACGCCTCTCTGAGCAACAACTGCTCGACATTGCACCCTCCAAGGTGCTTACTGCCGCCAGCTGCGTTCCAACCGCCTCTGTACAGCTCTACGCCTGTCGTAAGACTGAATCAAAAATGTTCTGCTAAGGCCTCTTATGTGATGGCTTCGGATGCTATTGCACGAAAGAAGGCGGTACTAACGAAG
>JASCZW010005740.1:0-151725 GCA_034211315.2 Aedes japonicus
GACAATAGAACCGTTTAGACGACATTTAATTAACACGAAGGCATTCCACTCCAATGACGATTACTCACAAAGTTCAACAAATATAAATTATCAATATCTAGAGGAATGTCTCTTCTGTCGTATGCTGTTTCCACAATTGGTTTGTCATTTCAAGAAATCGGTATTGAAAGACCATAATGTTGTGTACATAATATCGGGGTAAACCTTTTGTCGATGCAGGCCAGCAAAATAATAAGGATTTTTAGTGCGTCTGAATGCTGCCTGATGGCCATTGCACATTGTTCCGATAGGGCGATTTTCAAATAAAAAGTGAACTTAGATGACGTGTAATCAAATTAGTGTCTACGAAGAAGTTTTTGGAAAAATTAAGGCGTATCTGAAAAAATTGTATAAACTTTGTGGAATACACTAACTTGCTATCTAATGTTTTTTTTTTTTGAGATATGATGCATTTATTATAAGAAGGATTATCCAGGACTATCCTGGAATCAATATACAACATTTCTGTCATTGTAGGATCAACCAAGTGAGGAGCAAATATAATATATACCCATGATGTAGTACTTTTCTCAAATGTAAATACAAACATAGTTAGGTAAACAATCAATGCTAATACTGGGAAATGGGAGGGTCCATCAGGGCACCCGATTAAAGTACTCTGGATGAGAAGAGTGCAAATGCAAACTCCGCATTGCTAACAGTTTGTGAATAGACGGCGGAGTCTTCATGCCTTGCATTAGGGCATCCTTCAATAGCACGCTCTTTCGACCAATTGTTTAATCTTGTTATTGGAAGGAGAATCTTCATATCCCTGTTGATGATTACATATGATGTTACTTATGACAATGATGACAATAAGTGCTTATTCAAGCCATGCTACAATGGGTGGTATCATACAGTTACGATTAGAAACCCCTTCCAGGTTCACAATATTATATCACCGTCTTAACGGTTCTGCAAAGGATCCAGGAACAAATGAAAGTGGAACAAAAGCCAGAAGCTGGACGAAAACCGAGAGCAACGCACAAAAAAACGAGAGAAATCTGAATGCTCATTTCAAGCGAAATCTGAACATTTTAACGCGGGAAAACTTGTCTAAGGTGCAGAACTTCTCAAATCAAGAGACGCCAGCAGAGTGTTCAAAAACGCGTGCCTGGAAAATCTAAACGAAGCTGCTAATGAAATACCGGCGCTTGATCATACATCCAAGCAATTTTCAAGCAGTTGCCAGAAAATTTGCCAGCAAACATGCTGTGATTACCGTTTGAAACGGAAAAAGCTGTCGAAATGTATTTCTAGGTACCTGATTTGGTAGGTCCTAATCAGGTACACAGAAACAATTGGGTGAATGGAGGGCGTCAATCACAAGATCTAGCCAGTGTCAGTTGGCTACATTACTCCAATTTCTCATGTAAGTACTGTTCATTTAAATTAAGTGACCACCTTTTTCTCAGAGGAAAATATTTATTTTCGATCAACTTTATAAATCTGCTTTATATAAATGAAAATCTACGTACATATGACCAAATTCATGTGAGTTTGAATATTCACTTCTCATTCTTCTAGAACGCTTGGAATTTTCTCTTGATATCTCCCATTAGATTTTGCACAAAAATCTCCGTAACTTCTCGTTGTGCTGCAGACTAAATTTTCTTGAAGCAGTCAACAGAGCTTGCTTCTCTTCCATTTTTCTTTAGATACCGCTCAATTATTGCCCAGTATCTTTCAATAGGACGCAATTCAGGGCAGTTTGGGGGATTTTGGCATCTTCTGCTCAGCGTTGAAAAATAGGGGTCCCGGAACTGTACTGGTATCCAACTTGACGTACGTCTAGTCGATTATCTGCATGCACCGGTTCGTATTTTGGAAGAGAATGTCATACAAGTTCCGTGACCGTGCTTTCTGCTTCTTGTAGGTTCAGATATTGTTACGCTTTTTGATATTCCGCACAGTTCTGACGCTAATGTTCACGGTAGTTTTTTTTTGGCAATTTAACGAACGGACCGAGGTTTATGTGGTTTCAAAAGGCATACTACTGCCAGCTCCTTTTGCTGGTCTGATGCCGATTTTTGCGTCCAGATTTGGGTAAATTACCACGTTTCTTCAATTAATATGCGAGTTGATTAGCTGATCGTTCGAATTTCTCACGCGTTTCGTTTTTTCAGGTGCGTTATCAAAGTAAATCTAGGGTTCTTTTTTCAGTAAGGCGAATTGAGCATTGAGTGACGCTCTTTGGTAACTTTCTCTTTCATTTATTTTTCGACCAACTTTTCGTTTTTCACTATTGTGTTTCGATCTGTACTAAAGAAAATCCCTCGATAGTTTTATAATGGTGCCGTAATAAATGAAAGGGAGCGAGACAGGAGAGATTGTTAGATTGTGAGATTCGCCCTGTGGAAAAAATCTTAGATAGATTGTTTTTACACACTGAGCGTTTCGTTTCTCGTTAAGTTTTAACCCTGAATCTATATAATAAAAATGAGTTGGGGTTTCCTTTGTCACGATTTAACTCGCGAGCGGAAGGACCGATCGGCGTGAAATTTTGTATGCAGAAATTTTTGGGGCCGAAGAAGGTTCTTATGATGGTTTGAGACCCCTCCCTTCACTGGAAAGGGGGGCTCCCATACAATTGAAACACAAATTTCTACACAACTCGAGAACCAATCAAGCAAAAGAAACCAAATTTAGCATGTGTGAGTTTTTGAAGGCAAAAAAGGTTTTTATGGTAGCTTGAGAACCCTCCCCGTCATAAAAGGGGGGGCTCCCATACAAATAAAACACAATATTCTGCATAACTCGGGAACTAATCAAGCAAACGGAATGAAATTTAGCATGTGGTGGTTTTTTAAGACAAAAAATGTTTCTATGTTGGTTTGAGACCCTTTCCCATCCAAACGGAGGGGGGGGGGGCTCCGATACAAATGAAATACATTATTCTGAATTACTCGAGAACTAATCAAGCAAATGGAACCAAATTTAGTATGTGGTGGTTTTTGAAGACAAAAATTTGGTCTATGTTGATTTGAGACCCCTCCCCTTTCTGAAAGGGGGGGAACCTATTCAAATGAAAAGCAAATCCTTGCATAACTCGAGAACTACTAAGAGAAATGGAACCAAATTTCACATGTGGAAGTTTTTGAAGGAGGGAAATGTTTCTATGGTGATTTGAGACTCTTCCGTCATATGAGGAGGAAGGGGGGAGGGAGTGCTGTCAAACAAATGGAACCTAAATTTCTGCATAACTCGAGAAATAATCAAGCAAATGGAATCAAATTTGGAATGGACGAGTTTTTTAAGGCATGAAATGTTTTTATGGTGGTTCAAAGCCCCTCCTCCCTCTAAAAAGGGGGGCTCTCATATGAGAACTATACCTACTGCTTTGCAAATTTGTATTCAGTGGTTTTTGGGTCCGGAAAAGCATCTTATGATAGTTCGATCCTGCGTAACTCAAGCACTAATCAAGCAAATGGAACCAAAATTGGTATGGGTGAGTTTTTGAAGGCAAGAAATGTTTTTGTGGTAATTAAAGACCGCTCCTCACTCTGAAAAGGGGGGCAACCATACATACAAAACACATATTTAAACCGAACAGGAGAACTATCCCTACCGCTATGCAAATTTGTATGCAGGGGTTTTTGGGTCCGGGAAAGGATCTTATTATAGTTTGACACCCCTCCCTCCTTTAAAAATGGGGGCTCCCATGCAAATGAAAAACTATTTTCTGCATAACTCAAGAACTAATCAAACAAATGGAACCAAATATGGCATGTGGAGGTTTTGTAGGCAAGAAATGTTTCTACGGTGGTTTGAGACCCCAAGCAAAAGAAACCAAATTTAGCATGTGGGAGGTTTTAAAGGCAAGAAAGGTTTCTTTTATGGTTTCAGATTCCTCTTCGCCCTGAAAATGGGGGCTCCTATACAAATGAAATACAATATTCTGTATAACTCGAGAACTAATCAAGCAAATTGAACCAAATCTGGCATGGCAGGTTTTTGTAGATGAATGCTGTTTCAATGCTAATTTGAGACCCCTCCCTTTTCTCCCATACAAATGAAACACAAATTTATGCATAACTCGAGAACTAATCAAGAAAATGGAATCAAATTTGGCATGTGGATTTTTTTGAAGGTCAGACATATTTCTATGGTGGTTTGAGACCCCTTTGCCCTCTGAAAGGGGGGGCTCTCATACAAATGAAACGCAATTTTCTGCATAACTCGAGAACTATTCAAGTAAATGAAACCACATTTTGGCATGTGGGGGTTATTGGAAACAGGATTTTTATTTATATTAAAATGGATTTCTGTCTGACTGTCTGTCTGACAGATCGGAGTGAAAATATGTATGCAGGTATTTTTGGGGCTGGGGAAGGTTCTTATGATTGTTTGAGACCACTTCCCTCTTCCGGCTCGCATACAAATGAAACACAAATGTCTGCATAGCTTGAGAACTAATCAAATGCAAATGGAATCAAAAATGGTATTCGGGGGTTTTTGAATGCAAGAAATGTTTCTATGGTAAATTCAAACTCAAATTTCAACCAATCCTAAGAAATTATCCAGGTAACTAAGCCACAAACTGTGTATTGTCTGGGTAAGAAGAATGTTCTGATAGAAGTTTGAACTCCTTATTACTCAAAAAAAAACTCATTAAAAAAAAGCGTCAGTTCTTTGTAATGTTCATTCATTTAGTTGCAGGCGTAGCAACGCTCGCACCGGGATCAGCTAGTTATTAATAAACTTGTGTCCTTTTTTTTTAATGAACAGTCCAGTAAACCAATACAGCTAACAAAATTTCGGTGTATATATAGGGTCTAAAAAAAGGCTTCATTGACATTTGACTTTCGTTTTGAAAATTATGTCAAAGGTATAGCAAATGCGTGAAAACGTTCTGCAGAGTAGCGTTGAGAAACCGTTCAAGGTATGCGCACTGCAAAATCTAGCCATGGTTTATTAGCCACATTTTTTTTATTTGTCAATATAAAGAATACCGCTAACGTCATTGTGTGTGTGAACGTTTTATTTTACGGTTTGCTGCCACAAAAGCATTGTATTGAAAACGGAGTCGAAAGAACAACAAGTGCGTGACCAAATTTTGTACAAGAGCGTGGAAAATACGTCTATGTCACATCATGACACAGAAACATCTCTCAGAGTTCCTCGTTCAACAGTGAGTAGCGTTTTGAAATTCCGGGATCGGTTGAGCCGCGATCGGAAACCAAGATCTGGCGAAAAGCGGAACGACAACTTCAAATCCCAGGGGATGCAGTGCTTTGGCTGATTAAGCAAAACCCAAACCTTTCCATCCAAGATGAGGCTAAAATGGTCAAAACATCGTGCTCTTTCGTTCATAAGGAAGAAAGCGGCAGGATATAGGTCGTTCAAGGTAATAAAAACCCCAAATAGGATCGACATGCAGGAAACCAGTTCAAAAACAAGAGCGCGTTAGCTGTACTGACAACATTTGACTGCGTGGTTATGGATGATGAAACAAACGTCAAAGCAGACTTTAAGCAGCTTCCTGGTCTGGAGTTTTATACCGCATTACAATGTGGCAAACTTGACGATCATTTCAAGGCCAAACAGTTGTCGAAGTTCTTTAAAAAATACATGATTTGGCAGGCTATTTGTAGTTGTGGTTTGAAGAGCAACAGCTGCATAACAATAGGTACGACCAACCAACAAGTTTGCGTCAAGAAGTGTCTGCAGAAAGGTTACTACCAGTCATCCAAAAGCACACGTGTTCTGTGTAGTTTTGAGCTAATTTGGCGTTTTACCGTAATAGAAACCGGCTCAGGTATGCAGGAAACAACGTCAACATTGTACCAAAGAACTGTAATGAACTTTATAGATGGTATCAAACGCACGTACCTTAGTTCCAAATATCATCTGTTGGTTCTCTATGTAAGTTCAGCTTATCGGATGATAACGGAGTAATCTCGAGCGATCAACCATTTTTTTTTTTTTACTTATTTATTTTCCGTCGGCCTATTTCCTCACATGGTGACAATCACCGACGCCAGAGAGACGACTCCACCACCTGGACCCTACCTAACGACTCATGACTATGATCCGGGACCAACGGCTTTACTTCCCTTCCGAAGGAAGACGTGACCAAGATTTTTTCGCCTCAGAAAAACCACCGACGTCGACTGGGATTGAACCCAGACCCACTGGGGTGCCAGTAGCAGTCACGCTTACCACTACACCACCGACGCCGGCAGCGATCAATCATGCTTATGCTTATGTTTAAAAAAGCATTGCTCATGAATGGAAGATGGAAAAAATTTCCCCGCTCAGCGCAAGAAACTTTTGATATTCATAAGATTGTATTATAAATATTTGCTATAAGAAATCAATATAAATTTCATAAACTTATCTTATGAATCTAATCTAAACTTATCTTATTGAATTATAATGATGTTGAAAAGATAAAAATATGGAGCAACCAAACAAAATCCATTCAGCCTTATCAAATTCCAAAGCATAGTTCATAAGTTGAACCTTATGAAACTCTTAAGCTTATTTGCCTGAGTGCATGAGAGATTGAAACATTAAAAAATCCCAATAAAATTCTTAAATACTAAGTAATCTGCAATCTTAACGAATTGACAAGTCCCCAGATGAAGACGCTAAGGACGCTTAATTTTTTCAAGAGCTTCGTTCTACTTAACTGTGTTCTGGAAGAAACTCATGTTCGAAAGATATCATAAATTGGTAGTACGGTTAACATTATTGCGGAGATTAGGAGGTTTCAACAAATTTTTCCCGGTTCATACCGTGACAGAAAATACAATAAGACCATTGCCCGAATTTCCTACAGGCTAGGAATAACCTGAATATTCATCTGTAGAAAATTCATAATTTTTGATTCACATCATTACTCAAGTAACACCAGAAACGTCTTCTTTGATAAGCACTTCGGACTTTGTTGTAAAGAAGTTGTGAGGATGAAATTCCAAACATATCTGGTCTTGATAAAGTTTTGAGGAAGTTTATTCAAAAAAATATATTCGATTAAAACGTGGTACCAGAACATTAAACACAGCCGGGAATAAATGCCGGGAACTTCATTTAAAAATCACCATGTTGATTTTTGTGATTTCTATAACAAAATCAATATTTTTTTCGAGTTACCTTCTACGTTTTTCAATTCAATGGCGCATGATAGGGAGGGTAAAACAGAGAGTTACATTGCTAAGCTTGAGCCTCATGTTCAATTTCGTTACAACTTCCATGCGCAAATTCCTTATAATTTTTATAAACAATCAACTTTAATGCATAGAATAGTACTAGCTATGATATCGTGTCGCCATGAGAAAACCTTGTTTATGCTTTTTTTAAGTTTGTATATTTCTAGAACCGTGCTTCATATAGAATGCAAAATTATAATCTCGCAGAACATTCATTTGTCATCTGCAAGTATATGGCATGTTTTCTTCATGGTAAAATAGCAATATTACACATATTTAGTATTTGCGAAGTTAATAATTACTTGGCCAGAACATATCATAATGTTGTAAGCATGCGGTTGGAAGCATCCATACATGATATTTGTCTTATGGATGTTTTAGTTAACATCTGGTATGACCTAGAAGATGTTCCAAATTGGCACATTCATTGCACTTTTTCAGTTATATGTGGGTATGAAATTGAGTAAAAAAAAGTATGAAATTAAGTTATTGCCATTAGAAGAAAAATTAAGCTTTGCTAAAAAGATGTTTTTTAAACATTAATATGGCATACGGTGTTACTTGGGTAGAACTTACAGACATCGTTAGCGACAAAACAATAAGACAAACGTTTGATTTCCTTATTTTAGACCAAGTTGATGAATTTTAATTGCGATTCATAGTTCTAATGCCTAAATACATCAAATCGTACATCAATAATCAAATTTGAGATACTCAAAATTGAGAATTATTTATGAATATCAAAAGTTGATTTACTGTTTTGTCTTTAACGGTATCTGTAATTTTTCAAATGGTGAATGAGTACTGAACTCGGTCAAATTTCAACCGAGTTTTTATCTGCTCAACTCTCGGTGCTAAACAGGTTCAAAATGAAACAACCGAGTTCTCGTTAAAATTTTACTTTCTCTCATTGTATAAAATTTACCCAAAAACTCGGCTGACAAAAATAAATCCTATCAGCAATAACCGAACATCGGATTTCTCAAATATCACCGAACGCTGTCAAACAAACCGACTTTTGTTTTGTAATTACGTAATTCGATTTTTTTGGCTGTGCTGGAATTTTGGTTGAAATGGCTCCGAATCTAGCTTCGAATTTTATAGTAATAAAACCAGTTTTTTTCAGTTGCGTTGTTTATTGATGCAAAAAATCTTTATACATTTTTCGTATTCTCAAATTGCAAGCCAGATACCTAGCCTGCATTATACGAATATTTACACACAATTCAACTGGTTAACCTCATTTCTGTTTGTTTCGAATTTTAACCGATATATCAGTTTGCTTATGCCGAGATTCCCAGCTAACTTTATGAGTTTTCAGTTTGACCCAAACCGAGATTATCGGTTAACATAAAAAAGCCGAGATCGAAACCGAGAAGTCGGCTGTGCGGATCTCGGTTACAGAAAGCCGGTATATTATTCTAAGTGTGCATATCAGAACAGCAATGTTTTATGTCTGTAATGAAAGTGATGTTTTTGTTTTTATTGGAAGTTTTGTAAAAGATATATAATGAAGTTTGCAGAAGCAGATAATTTCTCATCTCCTTGCGAAGCGCTAGGAGCGGACAGTTATTTTATTGCTAGAACGAATAGACATGAAGAGAAAGTGTATTGATAGTTCTGTATAGGGCAACGGCAGGCTTTGAAATTGAAAGATACAAAATTGAAAACGAGCGGAGGGCATTCGAACGCTAGTATCCGATCAGGCACATAACCTTTCTTGTATCTTTCAATTTCAAAGCCTGCCGTTGCCCTATACGGAACTATCAATACACTTTCTCTTCATGTCTATTTGTTCTAGCAATAAAACTACTGTCCGCTCCTAGCGCTTCGCATGGAGATGAGAAATTATCTGCTTCTGGAAACTTCATCAAAGATCGTTACTTCCGCGCTGGGGAGAATACAAAAAATAACAATCAAAAGAATAGATATATAGCTGAAAATTTTAAGCTTGTTTCAGTTAGTATTTTACCGTTTCTTATTAATAACTATTTTGCCTCTAGTTGTCTTAGCGGGAAACATTTCTAGGGGTTTTTTTTCATTAGGGCGAATCTACAATTGAGAGATTCTCTCTGGGCTCGCTCTCTTTCATTCATAAACCAATCACCTTTACGTTTTTCATTCTACTATTTGTAGAGTATGCTAGCCAGCACTGTTGTATTTCGATCTGTACTAAAGAATCCCTCGAAAGTTTAATAATGGCGCTGTAATGAATGAAAGAGAGCGAGCCCGGAGAGAATCTCTCAATTGTAGATTCGCCCTAATGAAAAAACCCCCCCTAGATTTGACAGTGTTATGATCCGAAACGTCGTTTATTCAGTGGTAAAAAACGTCATCAAGATTCATACACACTTCCAAAATTTATCGAAGAGGGAATGTTAGAAAAAATGAGAGGATTCTGGACACTCAGGTTGAATACTTAACGTGGTCAGGAGGAATGATCGCAAGTTCTCAAATTTCCAAAATCCAAAATTAAACGTTACCGGGAAACATTAACGTTACATGCAGCAAAATAAAATAAGCGTTAACGTGGAACGTACGAGCGGAGAAAACGTGCGAAGATAGTCAGGTTAGCCAAAAGACCCTTGGAATCTCCGGACGTGATTAGGCGAAAAAGTTCACTGCGTCTCATGTCGGGACAAACCCGACATAATAATCAAGATAGATCTGACATTAGGGAACTTTAGCCCAAAACACGGAGCATCACCGGTCTTTACCGTGTTGTAACCTACAGTCACCGCCAAAATAAAGTGCCCATTTTTCTCATGAACACGTTTCATCTCTGAAGTCATTGAAAAACTTATTATATCGTATTCATATATTTTTCTAAGCATGATAATATTATTATTTTAAAGATGCATGTGTATTTTTGCAACGGATAATACACATTTTTGCAAAATAATTTTTTGAGCCATACGTGGTGTAAATTTGGTGTGTCATAATAAAGTGCCCAATTGAAAATATATTATGTGTATGTAATTTTTACATCAAAACGCCCCTCGTATTCAATTTTTTTGACGTTTCCAAGTGTTTGTCGATATTCTTACGGATTTCAGTTGTCGATCAGAAAAATTCAGTGCGAGTTATCTGAATAACCATGGATAATACGGTGGCAAGCAAAACTAGTCCCTTGCAGATCCGAAAATGTGTTATTCGTGACATCGAGAAAGGTGAATTGCATCGCAAGATTGGTGAAAAGTATGGATACAGCAAAACAGCGGTTACCAAACTTTTCGCAAAGGTCAAAACCTATGGTTCAGTAGCTGATCGCCCAGGAAGGGGAAGGAAACGTAGAACAGATTCCCGAACAGATGCGAGAATCATGTGAGAAATTTAGAAAAATCCGAAGGTTACCCTCAGGGAGATCAAGGAAGTGATTCAACAACCGATCTCGGACAGTACTCTACGCAGAAGGATCGCTGAACACGGTATCAAGAGCTGGTTTTGTAAGAAGTTGCCTTTTATTAGCAAAGTCAACAAAGCGAAACGACTCAAATTTGCTCGAATATGCTGATAAACCTCTAGAATATTGGAAAACTGTTTTGTGGACTGATGAGTCCAAATTCGAGTTGTTCAACAGCAAAAAACGAGCTCGTGTATGGCGTAGACCTGGAGAGGCTCTTCATGATCGACATATCCAGGGCACAGTTAAGCATGGTGGAGGGAACGTGATGGTGTTGGGGTGTTTTTCTTGGGGGCGGGTGTTGGTGCTTTGGTAAAAATCGATGGTATTATGATAGCAGATTCCTACATCGACA
Source organism: Aedes japonicus (assembly GCA_034211315.2). Lineage (NCBI taxonomy): Eukaryota > Metazoa > Arthropoda > Insecta > Diptera > Culicidae > Aedes > Aedes japonicus. The sequence goes on from JASCZW010005740.1 coordinate 10,952, forward strand.
TATCGCGTGAGAATTTGGAGGTTTCATTGGTTAAAACTGGGATGGAAAACAAATTTGTGTTCCAGCAAGATAATGACCCAAAACATACCGCCAAGAAGTCAAAGGCATTCTTCCGTTCCTATTAAACCTATGGAATGGCCCCCACGGAGTCCAGATCTGAACCCAATAGAGAATCTGTGAGCCATCTTGGATTCAAGAGTTGATAAGACAGGAGTTATCAACAAACATAACTATTTTTAAGCTATTGAGAACGCCTCGGAAGATCTTGACCCACAACACCTGAAGAATCTGGTGGAGAGTATGCCAAAACGTTTGCAAAAACAATTGAAGGCCAGGGAAGGACACATAATCTACTGATCACTCAACAGACTGGATCTACAACTTGTTTTTTTTAAGAAAATAAGAAGTGGGCACTTTATTTTGACATGCATAATTCCTACTATAGTTTGATCTTTCTTGTAAAAAAAATGAATTTGCAGGACAAGTGTTTTTTTATGTACCAGACAAGAAAAGAACATAAACAATATGCTCAAAACAACAAAACTTAGAGTCTTTCACTTATTTTACAGTTTGCTGCCCAAAAAGGAGAGACTGGGGTAGGTGGGCACTTTTTTCTGGCGGTACTGGCGGACTGTACATTGAATTGTTTTTGTTTGCTTATTTTCTGAATATTAGAAAAGATATTCATACACTTATCTCAAAACTTCGCAACTCGTTTTACTCGAAAAGGATTAATTTGTTATTGAATAATATATACAACTTTTTCGTCTCCAACCCGTTGATCCAGCGTATGATGAATATAGGAAAATTGTGATAAATATGAAAACAGTTATCTTATTTGATAATTTTATGATGAAATGATGTTTTATGTTGAATGAATGTTAATTGCTCGTAAATTTGACTAGATGTCAATGTTTCGAAGGCTGTTTATAAAAGTAATTTTTTCTGTCATTCCCGACAAAACAAATACCAACGAATACCGCTGCCACTCATATCATTGCGAATGTAAAGCACGCGATGGAATATCAACTCTCGTCCATATCAAACACTCACCTTTGTTGTGTCACAGAAATGTTGCCACATTTTCCCTTCCCCCTGTCACAGTTTTAATCGTCATCATACTTTTTTTTTTAAATCATAAACTATAAAACGTTACAGTGCCCCACAATCGCTACGGTTTTATCTTACTGTTCATTGTCACGCCGCATTCCCTAGATAAAAAACATATCCATATTCCGATGCTAACAAATACAACACACACGCACAGTTTCAGTCGTATAATCAGACTTGGTTTTTGCAAAGTTTCAAAGGGGTTTAGCAAAAAACAATGTCACTAGTTAGAACAAAAACCTTACGGAAAAGTAATTACAGCTCTAAACATATACAGAAAAATAACAAAAATAGTATCAATAAGGGAATGAAGCTCCTACACGTGTGCGGGTGTGTTGGTGTGGCGTTAGAGTGTGTGTGTGTGTCGTGTTATCCATTCCAAATTATGCAATGTGGGTGGTGATGGGATAAAATACCAAATAGGCGGTGTCTCAGATGGCGGTGGCAGGGCTAATTCGTTTGATTTATCGAAGGACGCAGCAATCGAAGCCGAGTGTTTTATATATTTATGCATGTAAATATTATATTTTTGTTAGCTGAAGAATAGGAGAATATAAAGGTTTTTCGTTGTAGCAGCTGGCAACATACACAGACACACCCACACGCATGCTCTCGCCCGCACAACAAGTGCCAACTGCTTCCACACGGCAGAGGCCTACTTGGGACTCGTAGCTTTTCTTTTTTTTTTTGTTTTTCAACGGAATTTAGTGCGTGGAAGCAGCTGCCACAATGGATCAAGGTGGCAATGATCCGACGATGAGAGCGGGATGCATGTGCGCGTGTGTTTTTGTTCTTTTTTTTTTTTTTCGTTTTTGATTTTCAGAGTTATGTGTTGGGATGTGATTGTGTGTGTGTGTGTGTATATTTGATGAAGGGGGGTTGCGTGATATTAATTTCGTTTCGTCACCTCATTTCAGGTTTGAATTGGATTTAGCTTTTTTCAATTTTTTGTTTGGTCGGGTTCGGTTTTGCCTTGCCCTGTTGGGCCGCATGAAGTGGTTTTAAAATACTTATTATTACGACTTGTTGGCATTGGAAATTGCCTTTACGTTGCCCTTGGTTGTTTAGAGAAGTAGTAATTGAAAGGAAAAAATCGTGGAAAAAAGTTTAAAACGTGTGAAAAACGAAACGAATAAATACGGAAAACAAGATTAGAAAGAAGGACACTCAAAGATTTTGATTTTTTTTGGCAGCTAGGGATCAAACGGGGGGAGGGAAAGGGTTCGGTTATTATCTTGGGTGTTAACTGGATTTACTTTTCTTACTGGTTGTAGTAAGCAAAACATAAAACAGAAACTATTCAGCGTTTTGAGGTAAAATAATCAAACGGTCTGCACCCGGGTGATGGGCAGAGTTGGAAGTATTTAGAAGCTTTTTTTTCGATTGCTTTTTAACAGAGGGGAATGCGTTTTATGCAGCGGTAAATTAGGTCAAACGCATATTGAATGATTGCAACGAATCGAAAGCTTATGCTGGTTTTGGTACAGGCTGGCTTAAAAAAATAGCACAACTCTGAAATATCGTACCGAAATCTAGCATATTTTTATTTCGATAAAAAAAATCCAGCTAAAGACCATAACTAAGGTGTGACAAAAAGAGCAATCAAGCTAGAATCAAGATCAAAACGTGTAGGAGTGTGTATATATTTATATTTAGATTATCTGTGTGTACGTGTACTCAAACTCAAACCACATGAAAGCTCAGGTCGATTATTGGAAAATAAAACTAAACAAAACATCGGTTGGGCTTCTCATTCGAACAGCGAGCTAAACTTTGGAAACGCCAGTTCTTCTGGCAACACTGACGGGGGACACTCACTTAGCTCACTGTTCAAAACTGTCATTTCGGATGCCTAGCAGCAGACGGCTCAAGCGTGATTTCATGGGGGAAACAATGAATGGTCTGGCACTTTTATTTCCATCGTTCGATTGCACCATGTATATTTACAAATGGACGACACACCAAGTAATGGAAACACATAACAAAGGGCGAAAAAACCCGGCCAAAGCATTGCTTTTGTTGTTCTTTTTTTTTGTTTGGACTTACAATTATTAATGCAAGAAGTAAATGCTTTCAGCAAGCTGTAGGGGAAGCGGAAGCTGTATAGTTGCAACAAAGTCATAGCAAACAATGTTGAAGAAGGAGGAAACAAAGCTCAAAAAGGAAATTGGTTTTGCTTTTATTATAATGATTATTAAAAAAGAAACGTCCAAACAAACGTCACTATGCACAAGGGGTGTTTTGCTGAACGCACATTCGTTTCTCTTTCGGTACTGGTTCAATCAAATGCAGTGTTCGGAGGACAGCGCAAAAACAGTGTTTACGATTATCGAAAAAAAAAACTGAATTACATACTTTCAAAACAAAACAAAAATAACCTAACCTAAGAAAATCAACGGAACGATTTGGGTTTATATTACACATATACAAATCAAGGAGGTAGGAAATGGTTTTGTGAATTCCTGTTCGATTACATGAGGTTAAACTTCCTGTTCCTCTGCTATAATGATTGATTCTTTTGACAGGTTAGAAGAAAATGCCGACGTTTGTCTTTTTTTTTAATGGTTTTTTTTTACGGGATAGTGGAAAAGAAACGAATTACGGAAAAATGGATGGCTCAAGGTTGTAAGATCGAATAAAAAGGATAATACCTCATCTTTGTCCAAGCCAAGCTGTAAAATACACATATAGAAACCGGCGTCATTTAGTAGACTTAAGGCAGTAGGTTTTATAGTTGAGTTAGAGTAGTGTGTTAGTGCAGTAGGGGAGTTATTTAAGATTCACGATAGCGGTGTTGAATGAATGCAAAACAATTACGGATCGAAATAATTGGACTGTTTTTCGGTTCGCTTTTTCGAGTGGTGAGTTTGATAGAATGGCACGCTTCCTCTCGTGAGAAACTGAACAACAACAAACAAGGCGGCTGTCAGTGGGGAGAAGTTTTGAAAGCTGTACACCTGTTCGCAGTAGGCAAGCACAAAGCTTCTTCTCTGTTCAAACATTTGCTATTTTTCTTCTCTCGTTTCGTGCCGCGGGCGAGGGTGAGGACAATGACAAAGATAGAGAGGTAATGCATACAGACAGTAGGGTGATTTTACCGTTTATGAACCATTTGTGATTAATTTCGGCAGAGGGTTCATTTGACAGAAATTTGAACGAATTCGCTGACTATAATTTTATTTTGTTGCTCACGAATTTAATACAAGTAATAAACCGCTTCCAATAGGGTCCATTGCAGGCTAATTTACCCTACTGTGGATGAGAGCTGCAGAAGATTGAGCTGTCAAAGTTTAGTTAGATGAAGGACGATGGCGGGAGATGGGAAGGGGTTTGAGCACTCGCGTACAAATGTCAACAAATCCAAATCGACAGGAAAGGAGCAAAGCGTCTCGCTGTTCGAGAACGTTAAGCGATGGGATACAGAAGGAAACTTTCAAGCGAACCGAAATCATTTGTTGGGAGGTTATTTTCCGAAGAGGAAAAGGGTTTAGTTAGCTTTGCTTATTTTACATGGGCCGAGACTTTTACCGGCCCAGGGGGAGCGACGATTTTTTACTCTGTGGTTTTCACTGGTGACAATTTGGCTAAACAGAACACAAACAAGAACATGAATAATAAGAAGAAGGGAAACTATAATGAAAATCCTAACGATTCTGAACTGGAGTGTTTCGTTGTTTTAAACCTACTGACCCCAACGGGATTGAAAGTGAAATGTTTGTTTTTGTTTTGATGTTTGTTTTTTTTTCTGGGTGCGATAGCTTTTGGAAAGTCAATCGGACAGATTCAGAGAGAAAGGGAGAAAGAAGTACTGAGATACATGTTATATCGATATCAATTGCTAAAACGAGCTTGCAGAGGCTCTATTGTTCATGCTTGGTAGAAGTTTAGATTTTGAGTAGGAGATGTTTGCATTTATATTTAGCTTTAACCTATTCTAAGTTTTATGATTCCAAGTGGAATGTAACATATGTCTATTACTATAACTATTCATAACAATACGAACCGTAGATTTGAAGAGCTAATTTCATTCGCTGAAGTGTATTTTTTTTGATAATTTTTTGTTTGTTTTCTTGAGTTGTAAAAAATTGGTTTAGGAAACTAAAATGTGACCCATTTAGCACATAATCAAGTTGCTGCGACCCAATGACGTATTGGACCGAGACCATTCAGTTTATTCACATAATTCGATTTCAAAATATATTTGAAAAGCCGATTTGCATTTTTAGAAGGTTTCATTAGGTCTGTAAAGTGGTCTTGAACAATGCCTCAATCAATTTTTAATATTTGAATATCTAGTCATTTGAATCATTTCTTGTTTTGCAATGACTTTTAACAGTGTTATGATTTATAAACAGCAGACTAATTTAGGTATCGGTTCAGCTCCATCCCGCTCAGTTGAATCCAAATCCTGTCTTGAGCATTCCCGAAATTTTGACCTCATTTGGTTACGAATTAGAACTGCAATGGCCCTTTACAGCTTTTATGGGAATTAGTATGGGAGAACCAAACTTGTTTTTAACATTCTCCTAGTTTTCCGACATGAAGACGCCGGCTACGGTACAATCTGTAACGACTGAAGTCGCAAGTGAGTACACGCAACGTCCAGAAGCAGCATTGACGAATGAGGAATAGCTGTCCGAAGCCCCTCTTGAGGTTTGCTGATGCAGTGTAAAAGCAGATATCAACAACACGGCCGAAGCTGTCATAGGGATTGTGAAAAGAGATCGACAGAATGTCAAACGGTTTTGGGCAACAAGAATGCGGACGGTGATGCTGCTGCAAGACATTTGTAAACATGTGGAGAAATATAAACAGAGAAAAAGAGACTATTTCTCGAGTAATTCACGATTAGGGCCTAAAAACCATTTGTAAACAATGACGATGTCTCTCGAATTTGTGAGCACTCTCATTAATCAAGACTCACATCTGTTAGAGGAATGTTGCACTATAATTTGGTGTGATTGGGTAACGTAGGAGTCTTGTTGTTTGTGAGAAAAACAAGTTTAAAGTCATTGTTTACAATTGACTTTAGGCCCTAGTCATGAAGTACTCAAGATTCCATCTTTTCCGGTAAAAGAAGCACCGCCTGGAGGAGTTGAAGTTTGAAGAGATATAGTAGCTATATCGTTTACTAGAAACTTAAAAAATCTCCAATACATTCAAATGGTCCCACAAACATCTGAATGACATTGAGGCAGGGCACCAAGATGGCAGAAAGAATGGTTTTATAGGTAATGGTGGACGACGGAGATTTGCCAACTCCCACTTTAAATGAAGTTAAAGATGTAATGAAACAGCTTAAGAACTTGTTGTTGATGTTTCATATTTGCGTGAGCTTAGGGTTGCTACGTCATGCCAGGCAGACGACCTGAACCCTACATATAGAACTCATCAAAACATGGGCCGGGACCAACAGCTTTACTTCCCTTCCAAAGAAAGACGTGATCAGAGATCCCAATCTCAACGGCGCCGACTGGGGCGAGAGGCAATCACGTTTACCACTACACCATCGGCGCCGTCTAGTTTAATAACTACTGAGCCATCTGAGGAAGGATGGTATCGGAGGAGGATGGTGACATATCTGTGTCGACTGATAGGCGGGATCTGGGATACTGAACAATTACCGGATGAGTAGAAAAACTCCCTCTTTCTAACTAGAAATTAGAAGAAGAATTAGTATCTTCCATTTAATTCTAATTAAATACTAATACTTATATACTATAACTTATATACTAATTCTTCTTCTAATTTCTAATTACAGGTATTCCACTAAACAGCTCAAACCCTCTAGGACTCCCTCTTTCTACTTTCTACTTAGTCAGAAAAAGGGATTTGCAGGAATTCCGCATCTTTATGTTGTCAAGACCGATCAAGGCTATGATGGATGGTGTAGCTGTTTGAAGATTTTGGATGCGTTTTAAACTCATATGAATCACGCAAAGGACTTCAACCAGGCGATGGTCTTTTCTGACGTGTGAAACGACTGCACCTGATTACGATTTTTAATAAATCCAACCAATTCATCTGTTTCGCTGATGTTGTGAACATTTTCGGAATTGTGATCCACCTTGATACTGAACAGTAATGCGGAAAAGGTTGCATCAAATACGTCGAAGTCTAATTATCTGTTGGCAGCAGGTGGAATTGTGATAACCGACGGAGATGGAGGATGAAGCAATGAAAAGCGGAGACGCATTATCGTCGAAAGACAAGCTTACTATGGACTCCATCATCCTGAGGACTGGCCATGAGACGTGGACAATGTGGAGCCACTTCGAGCTTGCAAGCACTTGGTGTTTTCGAACGATTGCTTAAGACAGTATTTGTCAGTGTATTTGAAAACGGCGTATGGATGAGAAGAAAGAATGACGAGCTGGTACAACTCTATGGCGAACACAGTATCCTGAAAGTATCTAAAGCTGAATGCCAAAGTTGAAGAATGTCGGGCAAGAGTTTCGCAAATATGCTGTTGGTCTTGAATCCGACCTGAACAAAACAAATGAGCAGCTATCAAGATGGTTGGACCAAGTGGATTAGACCAATTTGACAGAAGAACTGTAACGCAGGTGTGGTCCTACCGCATGAATTTTAAAAAAGACTGATTTTACCGATTTTTCATCCGACTACCTTGCCACCTGGCCACGAAACATGGACATTGCCAGATCTACGGTGAAGTGCAGATGGAAGACGGAACATGGAGGAGGCGAATGAACCACGAATTTGCATCAGTTGCTGGAAGAACCTCTCATCGTACACGTCGCTAAAATCGGTCGACTACGATGGGCTGGGCATTTCGTAAGAATGTCGGATGACAGCCCTTCTCGAAAACGAACCGACGGGCTCAAGAAGAAAAGGCGCGCCACGAGCAAGGTGGATCGATCAAGTAGAAGGCGACCTGCGTCATGGACCGAATACAATAGAGACAACTTCTGTGTACAGCAAAGGCTGCGCCGGCCTTGGTCGTACCGCCAACATTTTCCTACGCTTTCCTTGTCTGATCTGCACTCCGGCACCGATATTGCTTTTATTTGTGATCACCCGTTTTTTTCACTTCAAATTGAGGATGTATGTTAGTTCGTATGTTCTTTGCGTAATTACAGATGATCTGACAATATAGAAGTAACAACCAACCTTGTGCTGTCAGTTATGCTCATGCTCTTGCTCAGAAGTCAATGTTTGATAAACTTAACGTTCGCTCAGTAAGAGGCTTTCGGAAAGTTGTTGCTAGAATTATTTTCCGATACTCATTCCCATATAAATTTAACTTTCGCATCCAAATGAGCTCGAATTTTAAGAACGCGATTTCGAATCGATTGGGTGGAGTGGATCTGAATCGATACTTCTGAACCACCCTAATATATGGTCAACCCTCCGAATTTCCACAGTGAATAAATTATCGAAGTAGGAAGCGTTCGACTTTCAGCTCGGCAGAAGTACATGGATTTAAAAAAGCGTGTCCGTTTCCTTCAGAAACAATAAAATACTCTTAGGAAATCTTCAAACGACGGTTAAAAGCATTGATGTTGATTCTTCCGTTGACGTTCAACATATGGCCGAAAAAAGGAGACCATCAATTACGGGGAACTGAATATTTCGGAATCCCAAGGAACTGTACAAACCGTCGAGCTTGGGAAAGAAAATGTTGAAAAAAAGAGAGGTCAAAAACGGGTTTACGGTTTTTGAAACTAGAAGAATAATGTAAAAAATAATTATCAGTTGTTTTTACAACTCAATAATGCAATTTAATTAGTTTTTAAGATGTTGTTTTTTGGATTCATGAACTACACTCTGTCCAATTAATTTTAGAGCTTATCTAATTTTCATAGGCAGTAAGATTTTTTTCGAGCCACCCTATCGCACTCTGCTTGTATTGGTGTAAGCATTCGGCTGGACTAGTGATTCGATGGTCAATGTTGATTCGGTCTTCATATATATATTAGCGGTATCCACACACTTGGATATTATCAATCTTACACCAGACGTAATTCATGTTTGTAAATACACACTACCAAAACGTTACGTAAATGTCGGTGCCCCGAGACCGACACATGCGAGCGTCCTTTAGGACCTGAGAATTAGTCAGAAAGAGCGAAAAAATCAATTCAATCAAACACGCATTTTGTCTAGTTGCGCCTGTTTCTGTGTCGGGACGCATAGTGTTACACGATACCATTGTTTACGTTCCTTGACGTAAATCAAATTTGAATTACACCTCCTGTAAAAATTATGTTTCCTGAAACTGACACACACGCAATTCCATGAAACACTTTCAACACATTTTTATTTGCTTAAGGACGCTTGCATGTGTTGGTCTCAGGGACAGAAATTTACATGAGATTTTGGTAGTGTGCAGTTAAGTTATCATTATTGTGTTTTCGTGTGTTTCAAGTAATTTTTTTTTTTTTTTTCAAACAAGAACAATCATCATGTCGAAGGAAATGGCAATAATGGTTCATGAGAAGGGTAAAAATGAAAGCATTTTATCGGGATTCGAGAAAGAAGTCTAGACGCTCGTATTATGATAACTGACCTCGCAAATCGAAACTTTCTTATCGGGAAAAACTTGAAGTCGTTAGAGCTGCTTCTAATTTTCAGAAATCGTTGAAGAAGATAAGGCAGGGACTAAATTTGAACGTTTGTCGGGATACTATTCGTCAAAAAAGGCTCAAAAATACAAATAATCTAAATCTTACTCTTTCTCATACTAGGACGCGTTTGAACTTCACAGAAGCCAACTTGAATCAACAGTGGGCCTTGACACGTTATCAGTAGAACAATTTTTTTTTGTTATTGTGGAATGTAAATAAACAGAACAGCTCATTTGTTTACTTCCAGATAATCTTCAGTAACGAGACTTTCATCCAGATGAATATCAAGGGCTACATTAAGGTACTAGAAGCAGGCCTTCTACCGTTCACGCGCAAAAGTTTACCATTCAGCTGGTCAATGTTGCATTGACGTTTGCATTTAAAAAAAAATGGACAAAAATTGACAATTTTTCATGGGTTTACCTTCACTCGCACTGACGAAACTATCCATGCACCATCAATCATAGTAATCCATGAGTTAGCAGGCAAAATTTGACAGCTCTATCAGTCGATCTCTAACCGTGATGGCAAAAACAGTGAAGCAACTCCGTATCCCGCCGCGTCGAAAACGGACATCGTGCGGCACTATATGGACGCCGGATACGCCCGTTCCGGCATCTACAACATCTTGGCACTATTAGACAACAATCAGAGCATCGAAAGAAAACCCAGCTCCAAAGGATGCTGAAGAGGAAGACCGAGGGAAAAGTGGCTACATCGCTGCATGCGCATGGCCGGGCGGTCAGTTCAACCGGCCAAACAGTGAAAAAGGACCTGGCGAACATGAACTCGATTTTCCCGGCGAATCGCGACGTGGCAGTGGTGATGGACGACAAGACCTTATCTCACCCTGGATGGCAACGACTGGTAGGCCACTTCGTATTTTACCTCCCTCAAGGAAGTGAGGAAGTGAGCTCCGAGGTGAAGTTCATTTCACATAGCAAGTTCCCCAAGAAGATGCTGCTGTGGCTGACAATTAGCGAGAAGAAGATGTCAAAGCCGCTCTTTTTTCACTCCGGACTGGCCGTGAACGGGGAAATTTTTAGTACGAAATGCCTGCCAGAAGTTCATCAAGAAATACCATACACTCTCGCGTCACTTTACTCAATTTTTGAGTACAATTGTATGCTATCTCTTTTCTCTCACGGAAATGTTACTCAATTTTCGTAAAAGTGGATCTACTCAAAAATTGAGTTGATCCACTTCTAACGAGAATGAGTAGCATTCCGTGAAGAAAAAGATAGCATACAATTGGTGCTTCAAGATTTGAGTGAAAGTGGCGCGAGATGTAAGGTGAATACGCGGTGTTCTGGCCGCATCTGGCGTCGGCCCACTACTCGAAGAGATCGTTGGAGGAGATGGAGCGGCTGATTATCGATGCGGTACCCAAGTCGGCGAACCCGTCCAACGTCCTCCTGATGCGTCCTATCGAGAAATTTCTGGGCCAACCTGAAGCGTAAGATCTACTCAGACAATTTTGTCGCGAAAACTTAGAGGAATTGATAAATAAAACGAAGAAAGAACGCTAAAACATGCCTACGCATGTTTTCGTCCGCCATGGTGAATGTTCCGGTTAACTGCCGCGCGCAAGGGCGTAGAATTTTTAGCAAGTAAGCTAAAATAATTGTGGAAGGTAATTGAATTCTGGTAACTAACGGGAACGAGAAATTCTAGACAAAATCGACAAAAGGTCTAAAGGAAAACAATTGTAGGATGCAAGATAACGTCTTTCCTGACACCGCACAGTGGGAAAAATTTAACCCAAATTCCCAAGTAAGAGAAGCCGGTGGTTTTTGAGTCAAACCAAATGCATCTCTTAAGGGAAATGGGCTAATACATCGATTGGCGCAAGGTTTCGTGTTGTATAGAGCACGGGAAGTGGCTCATTTTGCCCCTATTCACCCTAAATTGATTGTTTTTTCTGCATTATGCTCATATATTTGCAATCTCCGCAAATTGTTTTGAGTGAAAATGAATATCATTTACACATATCATATTGAGAAACTTTATAGAGATAATTTCATGTCATGTCTGGCCCATTTTACCCAAATTCTTTCCTTTTTTTATTGTTTTTGTTACTCTCAGAACAGCAGCAATCGTCACAAATTATTTTCGCTGGAAAAGTACAGATCCCACAGGATATCTGCATAGAAGTAATTTGGAGCGACTTTGCGTGTTTTTGGATCTTGTAGATAGCCCGTTTTGCCCAATATCCCAATATTTTGAGTCAAAATGCATATATTTTACACATATCACATTTAGAAACGTAAAAAGGATAGTTTCATGTTGTGTCTGACCCGTTTTACCCCAATTCATCCACATACACTAACGTCTTTTTATAAGAATTCGAATCACATTTTCACAAAAATTAATCGTATGGCTGTTTGATAAAAAATTCTCAATTTTGGGTGTAAATACTGAAACCGATTCTTTCTATGAGCATTTTTCCATCGACGAGAAAACTGTTCAAGCCACGCACTTTCATAATTGATTCCCAAATTTCTTAGTTGATGCCCGAAACAGATTAATTATTTGTTCTTATCATTTCCCAAATCTGCTACGTTTCTAAATGTGATATGTTTAAAATGTATGCATTTTGACTCAAAATATATTGCGGAGATTGCAACTATATGAGCAGAATGAAGAAAAACCATCAATTGAAGGGATATTGGGGCAAAACGGGCTATCTACAAGATCCAAAAACACGCAAAGTCGCTCCAAATTACTTCTATGCAGATATCCTGGGGGATTTGTACTTTTCCACCGAAAATAATTTGTGACGATTGCTGCTGTTCCGAGAGTAACGAAAAAAAATCAAATAAAAGGAAAGAATTTGGGTAAAATGGGCCAGACATGACATTAAATTATCTCTGTAAAGTTTCTCAATATGATATGTGTAAATGATATGCATTTTCAATCAAAATAAATTGCGGAAATTGCAACTGTATGAGCAGAATGGAGAAAACACAATCAATTTAGGATGAATTGGGGCAAAATGAGCTACTTCCGATGTCATACACAACACGAAGCCTGCACAATCATTTATTGCCCATTTCCTTCAGAGATGCATTTGGCATGATTCAAAATCAGAGGCTTCTCTTACTTGGGAATTTGGGTTAAATTTGTCCCACTGTGCACCGGTTTAATATTGAGCTAGAAGGTATTATGAAACGGGTGAGCCGGGAAGGATTTTCAATAAATCCAGCCAGTTCACCTGTTTCGGTCATAGCGTGAACATATCCTGAAGAGCGTTTCAGCCTGAATGCTGACCACCAGTATACATAGCTAAAACTTGATGCAGAAAAGGTTGCATTAAAGGTGAATACGTCGAAGACCAAGTAAATAATTTATCTGTTGACAGCAGGTAGGCTATTAGTGTCGTCGGATTACAAGTGCAGCAGAGAAATTCGGAGACGCATTATTGCCGGAAGTCGTGGTTACTATGAACTTCATAAGATCCTGAGGGCTGCTAAACTTCACTTCCTTACAAGACGCTGATAAGGCTGGTAGTTCTCTACGTGCATGCATCGTGAACAATGCTCGAGAAGGACTTGCAAGCAGTTTGTACATACCGCCAGCTCCACCTCAGGGCGAAAAAATTAGACATCGTGAAGCACTTCGTGTTCGCCGGATATGGCCGACTAGGGATGTTCCCTGTTCGACCGTAAAGTTCATCAGAAGCTGAAGAGGAAGACCGAGGCCACAGTGGCCTTTTCATTCCGCACCTTGGGCCGTTAAGTTGGTGAAACTGGTCAAATGGTAAAGAAGAACCTTGGAAAGGTGGACACTGTTATTCGGAAGCGTCAGTCGTTGATGGCTGTGTTTTAGCAAAAGGCAATCATCCAAAAGGGGCGGCTGAAGGTGCTTGTAAAAAAAGCTTCCCGGCAGAGCCCGACATCAACGACATAATGAATGACGAGACCTACTTCATGACTGCCGAAGATCTGGATAAGTTACCCATCAAAGACGTACAGCTTTTGCGCAAGCTGCAAGAACATGTTTTACGTGCTTCTTTCGAAGCTTGAGACATATCTAGATCCGTTTTGTTCAAGTTTACAGAACCTAAGTTAAGCTAAAGGTTGTACGGAATCAAATTGCACCACTTTTAAATGGCTGTAACTTTTACCCGTTGGGTATTTTCTATTGAAATTTTGGAATTAGTTCAACGTGTATTTGTTTACGCTGTGTAAGTTTCACTAGCAGATGTGCATTCGTTGCGAAGATGGAGTCGGAAGAACAGCAGCGGTGCAATGAAATTTTGCGCACGTACCTTGAAAATCCGGATGTTTCTCATCGTGCCATCAGTAGGAAGCTGGGAATGGTACATTTCACGGTGTCTCGTGTTTTAAATCGGTAACAACGACATCGTTTGGAGAGAAACAAAGTGGCAAAATAGGATCTCCGTTCATGTGTTAAGGATCACAAGCGGAAAGTTCAAGCTTTCAAGAGGAATCCCAACAGTTCAGTTCGAGATGTGGCGAAGAAACTGAAGCTAACAAAACTTTCGTGCAAGATGCAACTACACACATACCAAGTCCAAAAGGCGCCTAGTCGCGATGAACGGCAGAATACGGTAGGTAAAACACGTGCACGGAAGCTCTACACGCAGATGTTGACGAAACTACATTGCCTCGTTATGGATGATGAGACGTATGTAAAAGCAGTCTTCCGGCAGCTTACGAGGATCCAGTTTTTCACTGCTCATAATAAATTCGATGTCCCTGAGGACGTTAGAAAGCAGAAAATGTCAAAGTTAGAGAAAAAAATATATGATTTGGCAAGCAATTTGCTCGTGTGACAACTGGAACGGTCAATGGGCAGGTATAAAGGGCGAACACGAAATTATTGCGACACATTCAACAGGGCATAACTTTTTTACCATTGGGTAAAAATCAACCAAATTTTGCACACTTTCTCATTGATGTGTATTGTTTACATGCTGTCAAACTCGAAGACACCAGGCTTGAACCACATTTGCCGTATGGGCTGGTGCACCGTCCTGCTGGAACACGTAGTGCTCATCGCCGTAGAGGCTTCGGAGACTGGGGGCAACAACCTTTTCCAAAACCTCAGTTTTGTAGTACGCCGCGTTGATTTTGACGTTTTTTTTTAATAAACACCAAGGGTAGCTTACCACGTTTGCATACTGCCCCCAAACCATCACCGACGCGGCACTTTGGAACCGAGGGATGTTTATATTGGATTCAGGAATGCTGTCCCTCGATGGCGCCCACACCCGGTCATTTTGCATTGTGCGGCTGCTGCAGCGCGAACAGTTTCTCGTCCGAAAAAACAAACTCCTGACCAGCGTGCCGAGAGAGGATCCTCTTAGCTCGATCCAACCGCTTTTTGCTGGTAGCCTCCGAAACGCCATGGACCTTACCGTTTTTGTAAGGCCTGAAACCAAGGTCCTTGGTGAGTATGGTGTGAGCGGTTCCAATGGAAACGTTGAGATCTGCAGCCGTTTTCCGGATTGAGCGGTTCTTTTTGCGCCGAGGTCGCTCCCTCACGATCTTGATGACCCGTGGCGTCCTCGCTGAACGTGGCCGACCGGATCTCGCACGGTCATTGGTCGAGGACGTCTCCCGGTATCGCCTGATGGTCGTGTAGACAAAGTTCCGCTTGACCCCATGCGATTTCAGCAGCCGGAATATATCGCCGGGTCGCTCACCGTTCAAAAAACAGCAATTACGAAGTCCCGATACTCTTTCATCGCGCGTAACAAACGAACAACAACTAACAGAATGTCAACACCGCGCACATTCGGTAGCGTATGAATGAAGCTAAAGCTGACACCAATACCAATGCAGAATATGTACATGGCGCATACCTACGCAATGATGAAAACTTGTATTCGAACTTATTGAACACCGTGTAACTTCAGTTTACAGAAAACAACAAAATCGCAGAACTTTAGCTTTCTTTGTAAAACTTTTGGAAACCTTGTAACACTAACAAAAATTGCGAAAAAATATTTCAATTACCTTAGCAATGGTTTACAGGAAATGTTTCCAATTGGACCAATGCATAAATGATCTTGCTTTGCAGTGCACTCGTCATAATTTAGTTGAGGTTACACCACGTTACTCGTCACACACAATCAAGTTTATGCAACCAAGTGTAGTGCATTTATGTAACAGTTCGAAGTATCAGGATGTTTCTTTAGAAGTACGAATACTCTTGTCAGTATGAATATGGCGATTAATCTTGAACATGGATGGAGTTGCTATAAATCTAATTAGAACCTCCCATTGGTGTTGCTAAGCCAGTATCTACTTCGAAGGTCATCATTTTCAATTCCGAGGAGAGTCTCCTAATAAAAGTTTACCATCTCTCGTAAATGTTTAACTAATAATGTTTTAAATGTAACGAAATGTAGGAACAAACGTAACACAACACAACATAGATGTAATACACGAGTTGAGAACACGGATGAACATATGGAAAAATGTTATATGACGTAAATCCCTTGTACCTCTTCCCTTCGACACAGTTCTGTAACTTTGACTCATAGAAAGAGAAGATGTAGAGTGACAGAGACAGAGAAACATCAAACGGAAACAGCAAGCTCTAGGAAACCATTCATTCGACTCTAGTGTATAAATGCAGTTACGTGGGAGGTGGAAGAAACTTTTAACATATCGTTACATTTTTTCCCTAACTTCTTCTTATATTTCCTCCAGTTTTGCAGCACCGTGCTTCTATGGGACTGAATAGCAGCGGCAGCAACACAGGCACTACACAGGCAGCTGTACGAGCACACACACGAAGAGAGACAGTCATTGTTCTGTTTCTGTTGTTTTTTATTTTGATATATTTCACCTCAAAAGAACTGAAGTCTGGACTTTTCTTGATGTCGGTTGAGGAACACTCAAGAGGGGGTGGGAGGTGGTAAACGCAAAAAGTCGAAACAAAACGGAAAATTGACTCGATTGGTAGTTTAACTTATCACCGTTCAAGTAACTAGACTGATAAGAGATGGATGGAACAAATCAGAAACAAGAATAATGAGGGAAGTTTAGTCAAATTGAGTGGAAACTTCAGTCGAAACAAATGAAAAGAGATGTAAACGGAAGAACAGAATGTACTGGAACGGAAGGGATGAGAAAAATCATCACGTGTGGGCACGCATAGAGGCAGATCTGCCTGTTTTCTTTGGAAAAAATGATTTCATATCATATCGTTTCAATTTCATTCCTAACATTTTCCGATCACCAATCGCCTACAAAATGGGAAAAGATTCAATCCTTTTCAGTCAATTTTCGTTGGATGAGGAATGAACATGTTATTCTTTGGTATTCAATCTCGGTAGGCCTTGGAAATCCGCCAATCGAAACAAAGCGGAGTCGCCATGGCTTGCTTAGCTTTTTTTTCTTTCTCTGAACTTACATCCTTGGGATGACAGTAGGTTTAATCGATAAGAAACTGTAGAACTATTTCTCATGACTGTATGAATGCGTCTAAGAGTGGATGGTCTAGAATGTACCTAATCGAACTGTTGGGTGGGGCTTATTGTTATCTATTTTGTTCATTGTTAAAAACAGGAAAAAAACGGAAACATATGTACAACTAATAAACAGGACGAACATAATCGATTTATCATCGGGACAAAGAACTCTAATTGCACTATGAAATTTTGTTTGTTTTGTATAATTTCCTTCGAAAACTTTTGATGGGGTCAACTAGAATGAAAAACAAACTATCTGAGAAACCTAGGGTTTTTAGAACTGAAAAAGAGTAGAAACTAGAAAATTAGAACGCTATATGATCGTAGTCGTTGAGAGAAATCAACAGAAAATAGCCTATATATGTTTTTATTTTTTTTGTTTTGAATTCATGGTACCGTTAGAGAAGAGCATTTTGGAAAAGCCTTGGAGAAAGGAAGTACTTTACCTCGTCCGTATCACTTCCGACCAGCAGCAGGTCGAACGGGATTGCCGCCACCAGGTCGATCAGGAACCAGCCGCTCAGATAATGCACCGCGATGCGGCCCGGATGCGATACCACCTCATCCTGGCCGTTTACGAACGTCGTTCGAAAATTAATTAATATATCTATGACAAATGTTACATCAACTGGATTTGGGGGAGACAGAAGGAGAGAAAAAGATAATCTTGATTAGTATGGTGTATTTTGTATCGATTTTCATTATTATTTTACAAAAAAATCAAAACTAGTATTTTCGTTTAATGTTGAGATTCTGATGATGAAAATTTATCCCAGTATTTAGTAATAATTGTTTTTGTGATCTCAGGAAAAAATTTACGTTCCTTCGCCGAAGGTAACGCTCTCTTACGGGCTTAGAAATATGATAAATAATATACTGTGAACATATACCAGAAGTATACAGCGACAGGTTGAGTTCGAAAACGATTAACTGACTAATTACAGGCTTTTCACATTGTGGGAGAGTGGATATAATCAAATATTAATATCAAACAAGTCGGATCAGTCGATTTTATTCTCTCCTCATATTCTTAGAACGTCATTTGTAAAGTTGGCAGTAGCAAAGTGTAGAGGAAAAATAATATTCAACGTCGACGCAAGGCTAAAGATCGATTAAATTAATTAGAGAAAGTTACGACCAGGACGAAACTGAGAGGTGCTGAAAAGATAGACGTCGAAGTTGAGCGAGGGCCATTTGATATTGCGGTATTCTGACAGAGCAAGCAATTAGGTCGTTTAGTCAACTTTATCTAGTTAATAAAGTTCATCTTCTGCATTATGTTGATCGTATCACACTGTTGGCTCCCACTTTATAATTGCTAACTTCCGGAATAGAATAATTGTATCATGACTAACAATCTAGCTTTATTTATCATTGTTAAAGTTTGATCTTTCAACTCTGATAGATCTTAAATCGAATCATCGCTGTAGAAGCGAAATATTTCCTTCACGTTTCGGTTTTTATGAGTTCCTTTTTGATTACAGTTAGACTTAATCTCATCCCAATTTCCTTTGCTCAGTCTGCTATCAATGCACAGTGGGAAAAACGGACCCAAATTCCCAGAGATGAGACGCAGCTGGATTTGCTGCTTGAAATATATTATTTCTTATGGGAAATTTTCCAAAAAATTGAATGGTGCTGGTTTCAGTCTGCGCTGGGCCCGGAAATGGTCCATTCTACCCCATTTAACCCTAAAAATCTGTTTTTTTAGTTGGCACGCATATAACAAAAAAAGCATATTTTATAATAACAACTCTTGGAAATCGAATGGTGCCAGTTTCATTCAGTTCCGAGCACGGAAAGTGGCCTATTTTGCCCAATTTCCCATTTAATTTGCGGTAAAGCCTAAGAAATCGAATGGTGTTGTTTTCTTTCAGTTACAGAATCGGGAATCTGTCCATTTTATTCCATTTAAACCTATCTCTGTATCTTTTTTAGTTTTTTATTCCTATATCTTCAATCGCCGCTGATTTTTTAACATAAAAAGGACTACATCGTACGTGTAAAACACTGAGAAATCGAATGGTGCCATTATTAACATGCGCCGGGCCCGGGAAATTTTCCATTTTGCCCCATTTACCCCTGAATATGTGTCTTTTTGAGTTGATATCCATGTAACTACAATCGCCGTTAAATGTTTTGCCCGCATAGAAGCATATTTTATATTAAAAACTCCGGAGAATCGAATGGTGCAGGATTCATTCAGTTCCAAACCCGGAAAGTTGTCTATTTTGCTCAAACATGCGAATGAAGCAAGGCTGCTCCGAAGTCTGAAAATGGACAAAACTAATATAAAACTATTAAAAAATAGGGTTTTAAAAGCTTTAAACATTTTTGCAAGAAACATGAGGTGCCCTGAAAAGAGCCATTTGTCCACATCATCACTGTATCCTTCACTGTCTTCCGAATAACTGTCTTCGAGTTCTGAAACGTCACTGTCCTCGTATTGCTGAACCAAATTTTTCACAAAAAACTTATCTTTGCAATGAATGTTATTCCACCGATGTATGAACTGTTTGACCCAGGCTTCATCGCAAACGAAGTTTCTTCATTTGGTCATTTGCAACAAACGAGCTTCTTCATTTGCTCCAGTTGAAGCATAAGAGAACTATATAACACGTTCTTTACTTCTACTAAACACTACCTAAATGTCTTGTAAATTTCTGTCTCCTGAGACCGATACATGCAAGCGTCCTTTAGCGCACAAGACTGAGTTGAAAGAGATGAAAAACTAAACTCAATCAAACACATTTTTCGTCGAATTGCGTATTTGTCAGTTTCTGGAGATTCAGCGGCTATTGTAGATATAAGAATAAAAACTTAAAAACACATGCGAACAAGAAAACCGGAAATTAAAGTGGAAATTGGGCAAAACAGGCCACTTTCCGAGCTCGGAACTGAATGAGACTTGCACCATTTGATTTTCCAGAGTTATTAATATGAAATATGCTGCTATGCGAGCAAAAAATTTAGCGGCTAGTCATATGGGTGCCAACTCAAAAAGAAAGATTTTTAGGGGTAAATGGGGTAAAATGGACCGATTTCTGGGCCCGGCGCAGACTGAAACTAGCCAAGAAGGTCAATTCTTCCGTCTGGTTTGTCCAGCACACAATGAAGCGGACCGGATTTAAGGAAGGCGCGGACTTCAAGGTAAGGAAGGCGGCTAACCGATCCGATAAACTGCTGTAGCATATTAGCTATTTTCATAATACAAATTCTTAGAACTTGCTATAAACTTGAGGCTGCGACCTTTCAGTCAGCAGTTAAACCTTTCCGTCTTTCATTGCAGAAAGGCGCTTGTAACGTTGGGCGTTGTATAATATTTTTTGGTTCAGGTTCATTCGCTTGAATTATTAAGAACTATTATGAGTTAGGTTAAATTAAGTTTGATAAGATTTGAATCGTATACCAAATGTAAATATTGACAAGATAGGTTAGGTTAGACTCGCTACAAATTTATTTTGTATGTCGACTGGTTTGTGCCTCGGCTAAGTTGAATGCTATAAAAATAAGAAATGCAACAATGGCTCCAAACCATGATATAACCATCTTGACGAAACAAGGAGAAAAGCCAAAAGGAATCTTTATTCGCCATGCGGATTGTTTGCTGGCATTTTCATTAAGTATAAAAGATAATTGTTTGATCAAAATGTCTTAGTACTAAGAGGGTTTAAGCAACGATACCGGCTGGAGAACAGAAGTAATCGCGTAGTTTCGGAAGTTTTTTGCTAAATAAGTGAAACGTTGTTTCTGAGAGTTACGTACCGAAGGTACTCAATAGGAAGAGTGAATTTTTAGTGAAGTGCTCACAACGAATTTTTAATTCTTTTTCAGTTAATTTAAGTATACGTAGTCTCCGGTCTGTGAGACCGGCAAAGCGATATCTTTTCGAGATACGCCGTTTGTTAAACGTACCAAAACAGGTAATTATTTATTCAAGCCATATTAACGTTTTACATAAGACTAGAACGTATCATTCGCGTTGGACATTCCAGCGCTCAGGCGCTTTTTATTTACGGAATTTGAGATTCACGCATTTGGGTTTCTATGTCAACGATCATCACCAACTTTTGTCCGTGGAGCACGGCTCGCACAAGTTGAGCTCGGGAGTCCGCTAAGGCCCGCCATTCGAGGTAGCTAAACGAAGGGGAGTGAAGTTCACAAGCCTACTGTGCGAAATTTCACCCGACGGTCGCCAATAATCCGTCGTAATTCCACAAATAGTGACAACCCCTGTGGAAAGGTTACCGAGAGCGCGGTTTAGTGATCCGTAGTCAAGTGTCGGACACTAAATCGGACCTTATCCGAAATATAGGAGTCTAGCTTAACCCCGCTCGGTCATAGCGGAAAGGTACGCGAAGCCGGGTCGCTTGGGAAAGCGAGCTTCTATATTGAGGGAAACGGTCAGTTCCGGACGCTCTCAACGAATATCGAATCGGAAGCTTTCCGTCCAGCCGCCACTCCCTCCGCATCTGTAATTCGGCCATACTCCCCGAGCTCGTCTGCCATCGCTGGACGCCATTTCAGCAGAGACAGCGGTCAAGTTTCGACCCCGCCATCATCATCGGGATTCGTCATCATCTACATCGTTGTTGTCGCCATCAAAGTCGCCAGTACCCTTGTCATCGAGAACTCACCGAAAACCTGCGCAGGTATGTGGAAGCTTTTATACATGGCCATGGTTGTTTCCCAGTGAATATTTCCCGTAACTGAATGTTCTGTCCAACCCGAATGAGTCGCGAATAACCGGGAAATAAATGTATTAGATTATGTTATGATTTGAAGCACTGAGTTGAATTTCTTTTTCGTTTTGGACAGTTCCGATAGAATTGACTCCTCCTAAAATCCGTTTTCGTTTTCAGTTACGATGTTTGTTTCAATATCAGGCTTCTCTTCTCCCGTTCCGGTTAGCTCATTCGGATTGAGCGAGTTTAAATTTGTTTTTTTTTTTACTTAGGTTCAGAGGGGGAAATCAAGCAGGATTGCGCGATTGCAACGTGCATCGCCAAGCAATTGATGTTTTGCTTTTGCCAGATGTTTTTAAAACAAGCGACGCCTTCTCGGCTTGGGTCAGCCAGGTATTTGTAACTTACTATTTAAGCTTTTGGAACGATAATAAATGGATGATTATAGTTTGAGATACGAGACGCATCACTTCGTGTGTGTTGAGAAAACTTCTTCAAATGACTATCCACGCAAGATAGTAAACCGCGAGTGGACAGTACAGCCGAAATGCATTGCAATGGACGACGAGACGTACATTATAGTGGACGCCAAAGAGATCTACGATCTGAAGTTTTTCGTCGGCAAGTCTCGGCTGGATGTTCCGGATAAATTCCGGAAGAAGAAGGTCGTCAAATTTGCCAAAAAGTACTTGGTGTGGCAGGCGATCTGTGGGTGCGGCAAATTCAGCAAACCGTTAATAGCGACCGGCACCATCATCAGCCAAATATATAAAGAAGAATGCCTCTAGAAGCGCTTATAGCCCTTTTTCTGGTCCCAAAAAGGTGACACTCTGTTTTGGCCGGAATTGGCATCGAGCCATTACGCGAAACTGGCGATGGAGTGGTACGAAGCCAACGATGTTGTTTTTGTGCCCAAGGAAGCAAATTCTCAAAACTCGCCAGAGCTTCGCTCAATGGAAAAAATATGAGCCATTATGAAGGGAAAGCTCCGAAACACAGGGAAGGTCTTCAAAACCAACAAGATTTTGAAGAAAGAGTGAATGAAAGTGGGTAAAAAAGATGACGCAAGTGTTGCACAGGATTTGATGGGTGCCGTTCCGTCCAAGGTACGGGTATTAAGCCTAAGAAAGGAGGTTGAATAAACCAACTTATCAAATCATGGCTGTTATTTGATTCGCTGAGAGTTTCAAAAATATTCGACTTAAAACGCATTTTCGGTGCCCATATATGTCTGTTGCATTTTTTGCTTTTTTCGAGTACAATCTTTAAAACTACACAGATAAAAAGAAACATTGAATTTTCTGCGTTATCTAATGCACATAAAGGGAATGCTAGATTTGCCAGACTACAATGGGATATTTCATGTAAATTTAAACCAAATAACGCCTGAATCCAGCCTGTTGTATGATAGATTGCCAATATTGTTGTATGGCACATGAAAAGTTGCAAACAATTTTGTTGTTTGCGCTTCCTTTGGCTTGGATTTAAACGAGGGGATATTTTACACGCTTGTTAAAATTAATAATTTTTTTCTGTGTAAAAAAATTAATGTTTACTTCGTTGCTGTTTCTCCTGCTATGGACCATAGGTATTTTTCCGGAGAAAGTTATCCCACACAGATAAAAAGAAACATTGAATTTTATGCTTTATATAATGCACATAAAGGAATGCTAGATTTTGCAGCAAATAATGAGATATTTCATGTAAATTGAAACCCGACAACGCCTGAATCTTGTCTATTGTATGAACAATAACAAACATTGTTGTATGGCGCATGAAAAATTGCTAACAATTTCGTTGATTACGCCTCCTTTGGCCTGGAATTGAACGAGGGGAAATATTACGCGCTTGGTAAAATTCATTATTTTTTTCTGTGCACATAGATCTTAATCAAGGTGACAGCACCTACTTTTGATGGAAATTTAGTCATTCTTGATCACGTGTCACAGGAAACGATGATCTGATCAACTAGCATGCACTGGTCCATTCCTTAAGTCGTTTCATACACAGAAGAAAAAAAGCGTTCTCGAAAATGAAAATGGACCGTGAACTAGTTCATTTTTTTAGGGTTTTTCCCTTTTAACGGCATTTAGTTCATGATTACGTGATTCAGTTTACGGTGTATTTTTGCTGGTTTTCGAACTCATGACTGCAATTCACGGATCTAGGCACGGATTTTTTTTCGTGTAATTTTAAAGAAGCATGCAATTTTCTGCTTTATGTATGGAATGCTAGATTGAGCATAAATTCATTGGATAGTTCATGTAAATTTTAGCCAGATGTCACATAAATCATGCCTGTTGTATGAAAGATTGCAAACAATTTAGTTGTTTGCGCGTGCTTTGGCTTGCAATTGATGAATTGATTGAATGAATTTTATTATCTGATAATGCTTTTTAATATTGACGTTGAATTATTTACATAAAACACATTTTTTTATATGAAATCTCTAAGGTACAACTCGTATAAACAATGCGAAAAGACAATGACTGATTTTTGGGTAGGTTCAAACATTATGTTGACAAATTTTCTATGCGTGTATGTGTGATTTTTCGATATTTATCTGTTAAGTGGTGTTAACAATCCCACTTGAAAAAGTTTTCCCAAATGTACGCAAAAGACTATGTGACCAGTTGGTTACTCGCGCAAAAGCCTATAAAATATATTGTGTTGATTCTGGCAATAGCATACTAAAGCATCTCTCATTGACGGACTACGTCTACAGAAACCGGAAAATTGACGTACACCAGGAGACCAAGAGAAAAGTGAAGCGAAATACAGTGAAATAAATGCAAATTCTGGCCAAATAAGTGAAAATCTCCAAATCCTCCATGCAACAGTTGATTAAAGATTACTTAGAGGCATCGTCGAGGGCTAGCGTGAAATTTAATTTACCTACAAAACCTACCAAAGCACTGTTTATCGTGTTCATGTAACGAGAAACTGTTCACCATAGATTCAATATCTTAAACTCGCATGAACTGGTTTATTTTGCCCCAGAAGATCAAGGGTGTAAATTTTAATCTTACAAAAAGGCATCCCACCGCAGTCATGGTATTCGGAGCAGCTTCCTTGAACGGATTGAAAATACCTCCAGTTTTAATCAAAGCTTGTGTGAAGGTCAAAACTGAAATCCATGGGCTTTTTATACAATCAACTTCTCCCATAGATTAGAGCTAACTTTGATGAATATGAGGATGTTGTTTATCAACAAAAAATGAGAAAGACTCAGGCATGGCTGGAGGAGAAAATGAGATTTTGGAAGAAAGCATTTTGGCATCTTATCAGCCCTGACTGAAATTCACTAACAGAAAAAAATAACGAATTTTTACAAACGTGTTAAATAACCTCTCTTTTAATTTCAAGCCGAAGCAAACGTAAACAACGTAATTGTTTGCTATCTTTCATACAGCATAAAACATTTCATTCTTCCATACAACACACCTAATTCCAGCAATATCTGGCCTCATGTAAATCATGAAAGATCTAATTAATTTATGCCAAATCTAGCATTTCCTTCATGTGCATTACAGGGTGCGGCAGAAAATAATGCAAAAATTTGTTCTATTTCTTTCAAATCCCATTTTCAACTATTTTTTTTTTTTTGAGGTTTCCTGGCGGGACTCTGAATAGAGTAGAAACCTCTATGCCAGGCCTTTGATGATATCGTTGCGTAAATCTTTTCGAATCATTTTGCCAGCCGTAGACGGAGCATGTCGTCCAAGAAGACGCTGTTGCAAATGATTCGGAAGGAGCCACGTTTCAAAAATTTGAGTCCGTTCATCTTTTTCGTCAATTGTCTTTTTGTTATTTCGTCAGTCAGTGTTACGTTTACAAGTTTAATACGGAGTCTTTTCTTGTTTAGATCGTGATATGTGGCATTTATGTGCTATGATAGTTTTCCGAAGAAGTTTTCTCGAACCAAAAATAAGAAGCTATTCTTAAGCTGTGCCTGTTACTTGTGCGTTAGAGTGATATAACTTAACTCCTTTTGAAGCATTTCACCAGCCGTGCAAGGATCATGTCGTCCATAGAGACGCTGTTGACACTGCCTCAAAAGGTGTTACATTTTCAAGTTTGCTTCCCCTTTCTCTCAGTTCATGTCCACTGTTTTGTATGGTGTCGTTTCGTCTTTTTGTTATTTAGTTTGTCAGTGTTTTTTCAGTTTTCTGCAGTTTAGAATGTCATTTATGTGCTGTGAAAGTCTGTTTGAGCAGTTTTCTCCAATCAAAAATCGTCGAGATATTTGAATTCTACCAGTTTTAGTCATGTCTGATGTCTCAGTAGTCCCAACAGTATAATTTTAATGGTTTACTGATGGGACTTATGAGAGAGAAGTTTTCTTTAAAAAAAATTGGGAGGACGTTGCGTCTTTTTATGTTAGAAATGTTAGAGGGTATTTCGTAACATCTTCAGTCGTTAATAGGTTAATAGATGTCTAGTTCTTATGTGCTCTGAAATTCGTCGATGTATACCTCGTTTAACTTCTTTTGGATGCCCTATCACTTTGTCCGCCATAGTCCATTTTTGTCTTCTGCGTTATTCAGTTAAATTCTCTAGTTCTGTTGTATAATCGTTTACGTTTACTTGTCTGTTCATTGCCTTGTTTTTATTTGTCTCATACTAATCTCTAAGTCGTTTAATCGCTTCAAAGTCTGACAGCAAGTGCAGCCTAACAATCTTGGTCAGCTATTAGATTCACTTTTCGGTGGCAAGGTAAAGCTTCATCACGCCTAGTCCCTATCTATTAATGAAACATTATTGAGAAAGAAGCCGTTATAAGATTGTTTGTATACCATTGTTATAATGTGTGGTATTTTTATTATAACTCTTTGAAATGAGAAATAACGAAATAAGAATGGTGCAACTTTCGTAGTTTTAAAACTTCTACTCAGTGAATCCAACAATCGGTTTCTTACAAATGTCATTAATCTTGAACACAGTGTGTACCAATATCCCACATCATTATTACTGAGGAAAGAGCCCCACCAGGCTGCGCCAGCATTCAAGGCTCCCAGACAGGATGTCCGTTGGATCACATCTGTAAAATCAGTGCATCAATGCCAGATATGTGACGCGGCATTAAATCAAAATATTCAAGATGTGATACTACCACGTCAGGATATGTCTTTGGTTACCATCTCAATGCTGATGGCGTAGGCCCTTCCATCGCGTCCAGATCACATATCCGAGGGGAGGGAACACAATTCCCAACAACATTAAGCAGAAATCCCCGAATGACACGCCTTGAGAAGATTTTGAGATAGTCAAAAGCCAATTGCGAAGAGTTTGACGACAGTGAAGAGCTTGAAGCAAAAATTTTATAGTGCCGAACATAGATGGAGGAGAGAAAATTTTCAAGCGAAGGCAGGTTTGGTGTCTCAACCTTCTCCAGTAGCAGTACCCAGCAGAACGGAGGCTTCTCATGCCCCAGCTTCGGCAAACGTGAAGCTTCCAACCATCACTCGACAGAGACTTCAACAATTGGCTTACCTTCCACTACACGTTCTTGGCTATTATACACTCGATGAATTTTGAACACTGAAAGTTAATTTTAGTATATATTACACAATCGAAAGTAATACTCACCAATCCATTCGTTGTTTTCAGCAACGAAACTGATTTGTTCTTTTTATGAAGATACATTCGTAATTAATTGCACGCGCAACTGTCAAAACCACGAAGCTTTTGTTGACACAGAAAGAACATTCGTACATTGTACGGAAACAATGCAAAGAGCTACGAATATTTGGTCACAAATTAAAAAGAAACGTCTCTCTGGTGGTTGCATGAAGGACTGAAAGATCTACTTTATCGACTCAAAATGTAATTGACAAAAACAAGCGCAACCACGTGGAATTGTCCAGCGTTGTTTTTATTGTTTCTGACATGGGGTTCGAACCTGAATATTTGAAAAGTGCTGATTCTTACTCCGTGGTTGATATCACTAGGCCACGCTGACACGTGAGAACAATCTTGATTAATGAGCATGAAGTTATAGCTCACGACAGCGCTGTGATTTTTATTTTGGGATAGATAATTTATTTCCGCCCATACCAGCAGCAACACCATCATACATGAGTACGATATAAAAGAGAAACAGCGATTGGCTGGTCATCACGAAGTTCATTTCGTGCATTTTACAAAAAGGTGTAATGATAGCATTTCACCAGATAAAAAGCATTATGAATGTTTCATACAATATACGAGACATTTGTTCTATGTACAAAATACATGTTTACGAAACGCGTGAAAGCTACTTTACGAAAATAAATTTTCAGTGCAGATAATTTCCCATCTTTATGAGAGACTCTAGGAGTGGACAGTAGTTTACTGCTAGAACGAATAGAAATGAGGAGAAATACTACCGTTGAAATGCCCTCAACTTGTATCTTTCAATTTCAAAGCCTGCCGTAACGCTATACGGAACTATCAATACTTTCTCTTCATTTCTATTCGTGCTAGCAATAAATTACTGTCCACTTCTAGGGCCTCTTATGTAGATGAGAAATTCTCGGGTTTTTCTTTTCATTAGGGCCAATCTAAAATTGAGAGATTCTCTCCGGGCTCACTCTCTTTCATTCATTGCAGCCTCATTATAAAGTTTTCAAGGGATTCTTTAGAACAGATCGAAACACGACAGTGCTGGCTAGCATACTCTACAAATAGTAGGATGAAAAACGTAAAGGTTATTGAAATATGAATAAAAGAGAAAGTAATCGGAGATCGAAGTAAGCTTTGGGCGAGAGCGGACGTATTGAACTATCGATGTCAGATTTTTCCTTGCATCCCTTCAATTTTCATGACTTTTGAAATTTTAAGGTTTCCCTTAACAGGAATCCATTCTGTAGTGGTTTCGTGCATTTGTTTTTTGGAGTGGGCCAGTGGGTTTTTAAAAAGAATGAAAAAAAAATAGCGTCAATAAGAAAAGTTCGGTTTTGCGCGGTTCTAGAAGGGCATGCAGGTTTCGCGTGAAGTCCGTCCAACCGAGGGTCAAAACGTTCTTATCAGTCGCAGAATCCGCTGGTGAACCAATTAGGTGTCGGATATATGCCACTATGAAGTGACCATGGAGTTTGAAAAAATGTGCCGGTTGGGAACAGTAGTTTCCCGGACAATGATGGCTGCCCCCAAACGAAAAGAAGAGTCGAGAAAAGCCGGAAGACGAAAACAGAAGGACAGAACAACGTTGCCTAGTGCGGCGGTGCTGGCGACTTCCTCGTTGCATCAATGCCAAAGCATATCTTGTGAATTCAGCTTAGTACCCATTATATTTTTCAAAATCGAACAATTCAAGCCCCCGTACAGCCTCAAAGCGCTGTCGGATCCGCCACCTACAGACTCTACAGAGCGCAGTTCCTCTGGTTAGACCCTTGCGCTAAACTGGCCGGCTTGTCGTGCCGCGAGGGTTCAGTGGGGATTCTTCGTGTCTTGAAACTGGGAGTGGTACAGTGGTCAAAAAGTTGATTTTAACGCTCTTAAATCATAGCTCCCTAAATAGTGGAGCTAGAGCGATGGTGTCTTTGGCAAAGTTGCTAGTTATGACAAGCTTCATATTTTAGCGGTATGACTTTTGTGATCAATCCCCCTAAAAGTGAGATAAAAATTCAACTTTTTTAGGATTTTGAGATAGAGAAATGATGTCCTGAGCAAAATTGTAGAAAAAGTCAATACAAACAACTTTACTGAAGCCATAAAAATTGTATGTTTCACCCAATTGCAGATAGAAAGCGTTTTATAAGAACTAACCTCGAAAAACACATTTTTCACTGAAACATTTTGTTTTTAATTTTAAGGACAATATAAAATTCTACAAAGTTTTTTGCAATATCTAAATACAAAACTTTCTAGAATATACTATACCTGCATTATTTCAGTGGGATGAGATATTGAACATTTTTCCGTTTTTTTCGTCGTATTTTCGAAGGCTGTACCACACTTAGGAGCAAGTAGGAGCAAATAAACTTGGCTGCATCTAATAGTAAATTAAATGAGCTTTCAAGTGGTGTTTAGTTTGTCCGTCCACGACCGTCTGCTGGGACGTTATGTTCGAAACAAATTTCAATGGTTTTAATATATTTCATGATTCAAACAGTATAAAAAATTGCGTTGTCATGGTAACCACACCTTCAAACTCATTAATTTTAGCATAATTGTACATTTTGTTTTTGTCATTAAAAAATTCATTATATGTTACTATAATTAACCTGATTTTCATTTCAATTATTATTAATTATTAATTAAACATTTGTTTTCGAAGCCGGTTTGAATTGCAACCGCGTCTTTTGTTAGCAGCTGCTTATCATCGCCAGATAATGGTTTCTCATGCTTCTTGGGCAAACCACGAATGCTTGTAATCAATGGATCTTATGATACAAGAAGCCATTTCAGGAGATCGCAATTCATATCTTTTTTATAGTTATTAATCAGGTGTTATATAAGTCGATACGCCACATGTTTAAAATAATCGGAACGTCGAATCCACACATGAAATGTATATAATCCGAATTCGTAAGTCGTCTCATTTACTGCACGTTCATGCACTTTGTCGGTGTTATTCATTTCGGTTGGTTTGGCTCGAATTTTTGACCACTGTGAGTCGGTTCCATTGTGGAGTTTCACATCAGGTGGTTTCTCCACCTGCTGCAAAGGATCGTGTGTCTGGAGGTCACACTGAGAATTTTACTATTCACATTGGGTTCGTGGTTCGTGTCTTTTGCATGATGTATTTCGGGTCTCCCGGGCCATCAGATATTGAAAAATGATTGAAGATTTAAAATTCATTTTTTTTCTCATGACTGTCATATATTGTCTGGGTTTTCTGGTTCATGGTGGATGCACGGGTTTGTCTGCGGTTGAAGCAAGACAGCGGTCGGCAGACAAGTAATTTTCAGTTTATATTGTAATATCCCTTTACTGTATATATTTTCTTGTTTCATATTGTTTACCATTACCATTAATATTTTTCATCATTGTTACCATTTTTGTCTTTAATTGTGTTTTCGTGATTTGTGTTTTAACTTTGGAAGAGACTTGAGATTTTTGCCTGGTAGTTAGTATTCATTTTGATTCTTTCTTCTCCTCTTGTGGAAGTGTCAAGTGCCTTGAATACAGGAACGAAATCTGTGGTAGGCTTTTGCACTTGTTGTTGAGTGTGTTATTCATTTCCGGTTTGCAACTTTACGTTTTGCCAAGTCTGAGCTGATCTAATTCATGCAGCACTGCGTACCATTTGGCTGGTATCTGGTTTTGCAGTTCAATCTTTGTTGTTGCTCACAGTATCATTGCATTTGATGGTGTTGTTTTGTTGATTTTGATTCATAGATGATTTGAGCCTTACTTGTTGTTTTTTGTGTCCATTTGTCTTTGATTCCCTTTCAATTTATAAAGAAATTATTTGTGAAGTTAGCCAACACATAGATATTGGTGGTTCCTTTTTCTTGAAACAACCCAGCACGAAGATGCGGATTTGCTGTGAGTTTTAATGGTATTAAACATTGGACTCGGAAAAAATGTGACACTTTCTTTTGGGTGTAACTTTTTATCGCGTGGGTAAAAAATAATGAAATTTTGAATAATACTAGTTTAAAGTGTTATGTTTATGTGTGCAAAATTTTATCGCGAGTCAAGTTAAGTAGTTTTCAAGATGCATTCGAAACAAGAGAGCTACGCCACCAAATCTTGGGCGCAGTGATCGATAATCCTGGTTAGTCGCACAGATGGATCGGCAAAAGGCTTGGAATCCACCATTCCACCGTGTCCCGCGTTGTGAAAATGTTCCAGGAGACGAAGACCATCGAGCGGCGCACTGGAAGCGGCCGAAAACCAAAAACGGAATACCCAGAGAAGGCGCGGAAGATAAGGCAGTACTTTAAGAATAACCCGAACCTTTCCACCCGATACGTGGCCAAAAAGGTGAATTCGTCGAAGTGGTTCGTCCAGCAGACCATGATGCGGGCTGGACTATGTGTTTTTAAGGTCAAGAAGGCGCCAAACCGGACTGACAAGCAAAAACGGTGGCCAAATTTCGTGCGCGGAAGCTGTACCGTGAGTGGCTGGTCAAGCCAGGCTGTCTCGTCATGGACAAGGAGACATATATCAAGGCGGACACCAAACAAATCCCCGGCCTCGAGTTTTTTGTCGGTACGTCCCGCATGGAGGTTCCGGAAAAGTTCCGGAAGAGGAAGATGGACAAATTCACGAAGAAGTACCTTTTGTGGCAGGCGATCTGCGAGTGCGAACGGTATAAACGGGCAGATTTATCGAGAGGAATGCTTGCAAAAGCGCTTGCTGCTCTTGCTACGCTCTCACCGTGGTCCCACGCTATTCTGGCCGGATCTCGCTTCGTACCATTACGCCAAGCCTGTAATGGATTGGTACGAAGCGAAGGGCGTTAATGTGGTCTCGAAGGAGGAGAACCCGCCAAATACACCAGAACTTCGTCCGATCGAAAAGTGTTGGGCGATAATGAAGAAGAAGTTGAAGAAAAGCAGAAAAACATTCAAAACCGATGAAGCTTTGAAGAAAAATTGGGAGAAATTGTGTAAGGAAGATGGACAAAGCCTCACCCAAGATCTCATGAGCAGTGTTAAGAGAAATGTACGAGCATTCAGCTTGGAGGAGGAAATTCAATAAATAAATTCTGCCAAAACATAGTTACTATGTAGTTATTTAATCTCTGAAAATTTTAGAAGTATCCAATTTAAAATGAATTTTTGGTGATAATTTTTGTGTGTCTCATTTTTTCCGAGTCCAATCTTTATTTGGACGTTGAGATGAAGTGCTTTTGTAGCCGAACGGGTAAGATTGTGTTGACGCTCGTCTAGCAGACCATCTAAGATTAGGACTGCGAAACAAAACGGTATCGAACTGACGACTTACTTGGTAAGCTCGTTCTATTTTTACTCATTATGTCTAAACAGTTCCAAACATTTAAAGCTAATTGGAAACCATGAATTTGTGTATTGATGCGTGTATGTGTGAGTGTGCGCAGCAATCTACGAAATCTGACAAGTTCTTTTTCAGTACCCGTTCTGAAGACATTCTTCTCTTTTCAGAGAGCGTGTAATGGCGCTATAACCACAAGCCATAGGGAGCTAGAGCTGTAGTTAATGCTAAAGTGCCAACCGTTAGAAGAGAAATGGAGCATCACTTAACCTTCTTAGACTAGATGCTCTCAACGACCATTTTTAAAGAAATTTTTGTTTGTTTCTGTACACCAAACAGGACATTCTGTTTAACTATTCTCTCCGGCTATTAACTTCCATTTTCCTTTGATATCTACTGAAGACTATGTGGGTTCCCTGTGTCTTTTTAAGGTGGATACCAAATTCTCCCTATCTCCAACGATTGCATGAACGTGGCCAGGTGAGCGATCGAGAAGTGTCTTCGTGAAGATTATTGCGTGAAGAAACGTATCAGTATCTGGTCTCGTTTCATGGTGACATGCAATGTCTTCAACGAATTATGCCTCATCGTTGCTCCATCCATGAGGTGTGCAAACGTCAATGCTAATGCTAACGCTTTTGCTAATGTTTGAATCGTTTTAATAGAAGTGTTATCCAGCTGCTGGCTGAGCGGCTCAGTAAATTAAATTCAGAGCGAAATAAACGCTCCCCAATGTGGTGGCATCATTCGCCTTTCAATCGATTTTGAATGTTGATAAATCATCAACTATATCACTAGTCGAGCTGGATGTGATGTTTGCTTTTCTTTCAGCAAATATATTTGGCAAATGCGAACGATCAAATATTAGAAATAACAAATGTTTACTATGGAGATGTTTGATCAAATATCGTTCAAAACCATCAAATACCCGATATGTTATTGAAGATTCAATTTACATAAAGTTTATAATGCAAAATGCAAATTTATCAATTGACCAATGGCAGCCAACAGAATCGCTCTTTTATGAGGTAGTATGCTACCTCATATTTTTATTCGTATAATGTTGATTGATCAAATGGATAAACTATCAATGGGAACAAAAATGAGGCTGCATAGTGGTAATTGGCAATCGTAATCGTACGTTTTTTTTAAACGAATAAAAAAAGGCCTGCTATGATTTGTTTTTATAAATTCATCCTGAATTTCTAGTTAATGTTCACCTATCGTCCGCTGAACCAAGCAAAACCCGTGCCTAGTTCTTCCTTTTCATGCTACGCTAATGCCATTTTCAGCTTTTTAGGCAGGTTCTTTACGTCAGGGAGACAACTTGGACTTGGACAAATCGAACCCACCAACACAAGGGACCAGACCAATGGCTCTACTTCTCTTCCGATGGAAGACGTGAAAAGGGATTTTTCATCCCAGTCCATCCCAACGGCGTCGATAAGAACCCGTTCCTTGTCCCGGGTGAACACACAACTCTCAGTTCCCCGATTAAATGTTATCGGCGTGAATCGCAATCGTTTTCAAATGCATTTTCCCTTTAAAAGGGGCAATCCCTGTTCCATCCAACCCGTTCAAAAGCCCCCGATGTACTCACCTATTAAATCAATTATCACAATTGGGTCATCAGCATATTTGCGATTCTTTCTTTGATTAAAGTCAGGTTCGTTCAGCAAAAATGCTGCTACGTACGGGGTAAATATTGCTGTATACATAACTAATATTAATATTATCCAGTCCCACACCGCCTTGAACGGAGAGTAGTGCAGTATTGTCCATTTGTGAACACGTGGACTCTGTAGTTTGTATTCCGGTAGTACATCGGCGCCGAGCGATAGGACCTGATAAAGAGAGAGCGAGAGGGAGAAAAAAACGGAAACAAGGATTAGTTGATTGCTTGTGAGGGTGATTGATGTGCGGTGGGTGTTAGCACTGCGTGTAGTTCGTGGGTTGCTGAGTGAATTAATAATTAACCAGATATTGATTGCTCATCCATGTCGTGGAAGGATAGTTAGAATGTCAACCTCAAAGCACGGTC
Organism: Aedes japonicus; assembly: GCA_034211315.2. Lineage (NCBI taxonomy): Eukaryota > Metazoa > Arthropoda > Insecta > Diptera > Culicidae > Aedes > Aedes japonicus. The sequence continues at coordinate 45,710 of JASCZW010005740.1, forward strand.
TGTTTCTTACCTTTTGATCGTTCGGTGGCGTCTATATTGTCGGGTGAAAATCAGATCGAGATAAGCTATTGTTTGACGATTGGGTTGATTAATTTTCAATTGAGAAGTTATCACTTCCAATTAGTGCAGTTCGAGATTTAAAATGCGAATTTCATCGTCTCATCGCCTAAATTGATGCATAATTAATAATAGTTCATTCGACACATTCCCCCCACACTCCTTTGTGGGAAGCCCAAATCTCCCTGCTCGACCGAAATACCCCGACGATGGGTCAAACGAAGTGTTATAACCTATGCATGCAAACTCCCCGTCAAACCAGGCTGATATCCGCCAGAGCAACGCCGCGATTGGCCACATGCACAGGGCGTGACAACCACCCACCAACCCAATGTGAACAACCGCATGCCGATTAGGCGAAAATTGAGTTTCAATATTGATCAGCCGTTGTTTTTGTTTTTCGTTTATTGTGCTTGTTGTATTTTTTTCTTCTTCTTCTAATTTTTCCCTCTCGAAACGAGTGTGTTGATTTTTCGTCTGTTATTGCCCGAACATTCTGCGACATAAATAATAATTAAGAGCGACGTTTATGATTTCAGCAGCTGCCCGCTAGGGCTTCGGTGCACATTCCATGATCCTCGGCATGCCGGGCAGAGCTCCAGGGGAGAAAATTAATTCATCGGATAAACATTTTTCTTCCACAAGCGAGCGAGAAGGGAAAACTCGAGGCGAGCCACCACGGCAGCACAATTTGACATTCGCCGGCCAGATGCTGCTGCATTGGCCCACCTTGGTGCAACGTGTTGGTCGGTTGGCCCTTCTGGCTTGACGGTGGAATTCATTTGCGCTCTGCTGAACTTTTCTGGGTTGGCCGGGATTACGGTAGGTGGTGGATATTAAAAACTAATTATGCTTAAAAATCCCACGTAATTGATTAAATCTTGCAGTTTGCCGAGGTTCGGCGGGGGTTGCAAAATATTTGCATTCGCTTGGAGTGTGGTCCTTGCCAAGGTTTGGAATAAATGGAATGTACAATTATGCGATATTTGTGGGTTGATAATTGGAGATTGGGTAGAGTGGCAGCGTGCGACCACAGTTGGTTGGAATCGAGATGAAATAATTGCTTTTGTGTTAAATGTAAAATACAAATTATCAATGTTTGATGATACTTAAAAGCTCATTAAAATCATTGATTTGTCACTCGATTTCACAATTCTTTCAAAAGTTAAATTTTTTCCTCGAGATAATAACTTATTAAGATCTGAACGGATAACCATAGTATTATGTTGTGTGGATAAGGAGTTTTTCGAAAAGTAGGGTAACGGGATGTAATGTTAGCCTAGCTCCTTGATTCGGCCTATGTACCGAATATGTCATTATTTCGGCGATAATCAACAAAATCATGTTGCTATCAGAATGACCGATCTATTTCAAAGCAATTGAGACATAATTAATGAATTTATAGTTGTTCAATTTTGCGTAATTTTCGATTTCCTTAACTTTTCAGACACCATAAAGTTACTGGATAAGCTGAACAGATTATCTACACGCTCTTCGAATGATCTAAATTTGCCAAAATTGAGCCTATAAACCGAATAATGCAGCTAAGATGTACAGAAAATAGTCACACATTATAAACTAACTGGTCACATAAGTAACACAACAATTATTTAACATGAAAACCATAGACCCAATGTTAGGGACATATTTTTTTCTAGGTTCCCAATTATGGCCTGTCTTATGGGAAGCGTAGTGAAAATGTTGTTATTGGTAACATTTACAATACAATTGTCTGAGTTTTGGTTGAATGTTTTTCATATGGCTCATCTAAACACAAACTAAAGGAACAAAATCTGTGTAAAGCGAATTATAATGTTTTGATTACCGAATGACCGCTCAATCATATGGTAAAATCACTTAAGTGTTTCTTAGCAGTTTAAGTATAGTTTGATTGTTTGTAAAATTGTTTGTTGGGTAGAGCGAATACACCTGGGAACGTCTTGAATCAAAAAATCATCAAAAAGCGTACATAGCCAACATTCAATAACAAATCTATCGAATGGGACGAACTTGCATCCATGAATAGACCCAATTTGATGCCTACAGACCAACATTACCTCCCTATCCTTCAAAAGTTTCTGACTTTATAAAATGAGTTGTGTAACTTTTCGTGATACATACTACCAGATGGCTTATTAAACATTTCTTAACAAGTGTGTAGCTAGTTAAATTTTGCTTCCAGCTGAATAACTTTATGAGTTATGATAAAAAATGTAATCGATTGTTGCATAATAGGCTGAGTCAAGGGACACATACCCTAGTTATCAACATTTAATACGTTCTTGAGATTAAACTAGTGCATTTATTTTTAGCGTGTATATGTATAACGTTTCGTTGATAGATTGATAGGTTTGAATTGATAGATAATATTTCGACGCGTGGATTCCAATATTGAAAACTATGGACTTTCAACATTAAAGGTTGTTTCGATCAAAATTTGGTCGACTTAAACTTGACGCATTTCATTTCATCGGGCATTAAACATTTTTGCACCACCCTCATTTGAAGATGTGTGCGAAAATTGCACGTTCATGGCGAAAATCCAAACTACTCTCACGCCAAGTTGGCGAAATTGTTGAATGTGGCTAAATCAACTGTATTCGGACAACGTTTGTCGACAGCCAGGAAAGCTGGATCGGGGGGAAACCGTAAGCCGGAGGCCACCGCGACGACAAAAAGAGTTGCCCGCTGTTTCGAGCTCCACTCAATCGAACAATATTGGGCCATCGTCAAGCGGAACCTTCAGACCACTCAAAAAGCTGTTGTGAGCGAGAAACAGTTCAAGGCAAACTGGCGTTCTGCGGCGATTTAAGTTGACTAAGGACTGTTCCAGAAAGTATAAACACATCTTATTTTAACGGCCACTTTGAATATAATGAAATATTTCAACATGTTTTGTCTGCGTCCTTTTTTTTGCACATTTCTTAATAACATAGCATCAATAAAGTGCTCAGTTTTGTGCTACCTATCAAAATGCCCGGTCTTACTCCGGAACAACGAAAAAGTATCGTGCACAAATTGTGCACTGTAAGCGGACTCTGCAATTCGAAAATATATAGAACAGTGTACGTTTGAAGATGCGCCGAAGAGTGGTCGGAAATCCGGTCCTGTTAGTCCGGATATCGATAAAAAGATCAAGGATGCCTACAAGCGAAAATCAGCGACTTCCGTTCGGTTTGTTGCGAAAGAACTAGGGACCTCGTCGAGTAACGTCATGCGTGCCAAAGAAAGACTTGGGCTAAAAACATACCGGAAGCAGAAAAAACTCAAAAGGAAGCCAAAACAGGCCGCGTCCGTGAAACCACGGGGCCCCAATCTCTACGATTCGTTAGTGTGTAGAAATTCTGGGTGTATAATAATGGACGATGCAACGTATGTGAAACTAGATTACAAAACCCGGATTCCCGGACCACAATTCTATACTGTAAGCGAAGACAAAGACATCCCCGAAACGGAGAAGGCAATTTTTACAGAAAAATTCGGTAAGAAGGTTATGGTTTGGCAGGCAATATGCGAGTGTGGTAAAACATCTAGTCCGTACATCACAACGGAGACGATGAACACTCAGAAATACGTTACGTTAAGGAATGTCTCCTGAAGCGATTATTGCCGATGATCAGGCAGCACGAAGGTCAAGTAGTGTTTTGGCCTCATTTGGCGTCATGTAATTACGCATAAAACCATAAAACCAGCGGACGACATCCAAAAATTAAAAAAAAAAATTGGCTAAGAGTGGTCAACATGGTGGGAAGTACCACTGTGCAGAAGCTAATGGGTCATGTTCGAGGAAAAGTTAGGAGTCTTGGCTATGATTAAATATTTTGATTAAACAAGAGTAAAATATCATATGAAACACAAATACAAATATGATTTGCCAAATAAAATTATTAAAACTAAAAAAAAAATAACTTTTTTGTTATTTTGAAAGTGTGCTTATACTTTCAGGAACAGTCTATGTACAAAATCTTATGGCAGGAGTTAAACTAAAGACCCGGCAATTCGCATTTGGTAAAATGGAAGCTTAGCTGAATATTTCTTCTGTATTCCGTATTAACTGAATTTGAAATGAAAAAGAATTTGACTTTTTAATAAACACTTTGATCGACTCACACACATTACTGTTCCACCAAGTTTTGATCGGAACACCTTTTATGGAAAATAACGCAAATATAAGGTGATGTTTTTTCACTTCATTTTGCAGAGAAAATTTACTAAATGCCAAGTATTTTCCTATCACAGACTTCAAATGTAAGTAAAGGAGATCTCATATGCAGCACTACACGATATAATAGGGTTACACCTTCACTAAATGCTTTATGCGTTCGGCAACCTGACAAGTACCCTAGAGGGTGCTCAGGTGGGCGATCATTGGGCAGGAAGCTGAAGGCTCTATCGCCGTTGGTCAGGCAGTCCTTGGTTATGCGGTCCGTTGACCAACCCAGTGGCGCTATCACGAGCAATTAGTGTGATCTAGTTGGCAGCCATCTTTCGTTAAGGCAGTTGAGTGGTGTATGAACGGTATGAGCCTGCCACCAGCATCATAATTAATTTTTATAGAAAATGCATTGATTTGCAAGATTAGCAAAACCAGTAACTAGTAATTAGCAGATAATTGATTTCAATCATCTGCTCACAACTGTTGTAAATATGACGCTAGAATTGCTAGCTAATGCATTGTTGCACAATATAATCCGCCTTACTGCGTGACATAATTAATGGACCTTCCCTACGTAGTCCTACGTCAGCTTTACGTACAACTTCAGTGATAGTTTTTTTTGCCAAATGTTGCGGATTGAACTTGCAGAAGGAAACAGAATTCTGCTCAATTGGTATACTGAAAAGGATAAGAACGTGCAATAAAATTACGAAAAAGGTCTAAGTGCACCCAGTATGTGTAGAATGAATGATTGAAATGTTTGGTGAGCAGTACACCCTGTAGGATCTGCCAAAAAAAAACCCGGTTCCAGCAATCCAGAATTGGATCAAAAAGTCAATATTCAGGAGAAAAAAACCGTCTCCACTCGTGATTTGGCCAAAAAATGCCGCATCGGGATGGCTTAGCGGATTAAGAAAAGAACTTATTTGACGTAGGGAATGTATCGAAAATAAGCTATCCGCGAACATTGGCGTTGTACGCGTGTATTTGTGATGGTTTTAATGTATTCATCTTAGCATGCTGTGCGTCTGACAGTTATTCTTCGTTTGTGTACTTATTTACATAGCTTAAATTCTTCATTTTCAAAATGTTGCGTGTCGAAAAGACGTGGAAATTAAGATTTCGGACACAAGGCTATATGAAGAAGGTGTATCTATGCGACAAAGCGGTTTGGATTTCATCACGTGAGTTCTTTGGATGAACTGCCAGGAAGAAGCAGAAAACCCGGATCTTCCAACACTTAACTGGATCAGAAAGTGGTAGCTCTAATTCAGAAGAACAAATCAAAAATCGGGAACCAGCGTCGGAATGATTCAACGTATCAAGAAACGGATCAATCTGAAGACCTACAAGAAGCAGAAAATCACCAAAGTGTAGAACAGAAGCAACGTGCAGCAACAAGGGCCCGGGAATTGTATTCGCGACCAGTTGCTTTTTGCTTTTAGACAACGAAACCTTTTTTTGCCTGTGTTGGGGACATGATACCACCGCGACCATTAATTGTTCTATTGAGGTGAACCCTCTTTTTATGTGTGCCAAATTGCAATGGTGAGTCACTATTCTGGGGAACTACCCCTACTGTAATGACTAAAATATTTACCTGCACTTAGTAATTCAGAAAAAGCACCAAAAAATGAAAAAAGTGCCACCAAATTATTAGTTCTGTACCAACAAATGATATGCGATCAGCATTAAAAAATTAGAATGAGCAATAAAGATGAGAAAAGATCTTCGGACAATCTAATGTGACCGGTAAATCTGTCAAACAAAGCAACAGCTATTAGTATATGTGCAATTAAATACGGCAGTATTTCCGCCAAATTATGAATTTGAGCACTAAACTATTCGCATATGTCTTTCAATTTTATTGATTTTCCCATAAAAACAGTAAAATGAGCAATGGATAAATAAATAACCATATAAATATCCATTGCTCATTTTACTGTTTTTATGGGAAAATCCAATAAAATTGAAAGACATATGCGAATAGTTTAGTGCTCAAATTACATAATTTGGCGGAAATACTGCCATATTTAATTGCACATATACTAATAGCTGTTGCTTTATTTGACAGATTTACCGGTCACAATTAGATTATCCGAAGATCTTTTCTCATCTTTTATTGCTCATTCCTAATTTTTTAATGCTGATCACACATTATTTGTTGGCACAGGCCTTAATAATTTAGTGGCACTTTTTTCATTTTTTATTGCTCAAATCTCTCTTTTAATTGATGATTAATTATGCTGCCTACTGTAATAGGCAATGATACCAACTAGGTAATACATTCCTTATGAAATTTATTACTCTTTTGGGGCTAACAACCCAGATTTCCCAAGGTTCCATGAAACTTTTGTCAAGAAATCTGAATCTTTTATGAAATAGTGCAATGCAGTCGCACAGTAAATGTTCAGAGCTTTCACTCTCCAGGTTACAAAACGCTCAGATCCCGTTTCGATAGGTTTAGTTACCTATATGTATGACAAGCGTTTGGCGTAAAGAGTGTCCACGATGAAATTGCCACACTATGAAATTGCTCTAACTTTTTAACCGTTGGGTAGAATTTAATGAAAATTTGAGTGGATTTAGTTCATAGTGCATTATTGACATCCTGCAAGTTTTAAAGTCCTGTGATCAAAACTCGGATGGAGTCGAAAGAACAGCTCGTGCGTGATAAAATCTTGCGCATTCATCACGAGAACAAGGATCTCTCGCATCGTTCCATTGCTAAAACGTTGGGAATCGCGAATTCCACGGTGTCGCGAGTGATTAAGCGGTTCGAGGAACGGTTGACCACCGATCGGAAGCCCAGAAGTGAAGGAAAAAGTATTCCGTACAACACCAAAAATCAGAACCGCGTAGTTGGGGCCTTCAACCGAAATCCGAACGCCTCCGTTCGGGATGTGGCTAAGAAGCTGCACCTAAGCCGAAGTTTTGTCCAGAAGGCCAAAACTAAGGCTGGGCTTCGAACGTTCAAGGTACAAAAGGCCCCTAATCGCGACGAGAAGCAGAACAAGTCCGCCAAAACCCATGCCAGGAAGTTGTACCTCAACATGCTGACGAAAGTTGAATGCTGCATCATGGACGACGAAACATATGTGAAGGCCGACTTCAAACAGATCCCCGGCAACCTGTTTTTCACGGCCAAGGATAAGTTCAGCGTTCCGGAGCATGTCCGCACTCAGAAGATGTCCAAATTTGCGAAGAAATTCCTGGTTTGGCAAGCCATCTGCACGTGCGGGAAGCGGAGTGCACCTTTCGTGACCCAGGGCACGATGAACGGACAGGTGTACATAAAATAGTGCCTCCAGAAGCGGCTGCTTCCTCTCCTGAAGGCCCACAACGTCCCAACAATCTTCTGGCCGGATTTGGCCTCATGCCACTACTCCAAGGACGTGCTGAAGTGGTATGCGGACAATAAGGTCAATTTCGTGACGAAAAAGTTCAACCCTCCCAACACTCCGGAGCTCCGCCCCATCGAGAAGTACTGGGCGATTATGAAGCAGCACCTTCTTAAACGAACTAAGGTAGTGAAGACAGTCGAGGAACTGAAGAAAGTATGGGTTTACATGCAAAAAACGGTTGATTCACAGGTTGTGCAGAATCTTATGGCCGGGGTTAAGGCCAAGGTGCGGGCATTTGCGTATGGACTGTAAATAAAATACGAGTAAAATGGTAAAATGAAGTTTAATAGTTATTTCTCAATCCCTGCAAATTTGATGGCAATCGGATGAAAACTCGAATTTTGCGAATCAATTTTGTGTGTGGCAATTTCATCGTGGACACCCTTTAATAAAACGTTTTGATTGCATTTAAGGTCTTGTTCCAGTTGTTCAACACTTTTGTTTCCTCCCAAAACTTAAGATTTTAAGAGCTCATGAAAACAAGCAAGAACACGTCTCGGGACCAATGAATTGCGTGGTTGATTTTTTTGCCAATTCATCAGCTTTTTCATTTTTACCGATTCCGTAATGACCAGGAACCCAGAATAGGTTAACAATGGTCGGTAGAACAATTTTGAGCATTTTCAGACCAGTTTTGACGATTAAATTTTGATTTAAAAGCATTTAGAGCTGCTTGACTAAGGCTTGCTTCATTTAGAATTGGAACAAACTTTTGCTCATATTGTGGCGCTCCTGGTGGACGGATTTGGAAGTTCTTGGCGCCCACGTGTCGGGAATTTTGTCAGCTTCACGTATGTATTTTTGACATTCCGCAAATCGACTGTACTTTGTAAACAATCAACATGGAAGCCGAAAGAAGGGAAAAAATTGTGCACTGTTATTTGGAAAATCCATTGTGGTCTGCATCTAGGCTAGCTAAACAGCTGAAATTGCCCAGAAATACCATATGGCGCGTTATCAAACGGTATAAGGAAACATTGACGACGATTTGGAAGCCTCAAACCAATCGTCGGAGTGGAACTGTCGACCGGAAATTGCGTGGTAAGATTTTGAAGACGATTAAGAGGAATCCCAATCTGTCGGACCGTGATTTGGCCAGAAAATTCGGTGCTGCCCATAGTACCGTGAGGAGAACTCGACGTCGGGAAGGAATCAAGTCGTGTCAAGCTAGCAAACAGCCAAATCGGACCATAAAATAGAATAGTGTGGCCAAAATCCGTGCTCGGAAGCTATACGACCAGGTGCTGACCAAGTTCGACGGGTGTCTTCTGATGGCCGATGAAACCTATGTCAAGGCTGACTTCGGGCAAATCTCAGGTCAAAAATTTTACTTGGCAACGGCTCGGGGGGATGTTCCAGCCAAATTTAAATTTGTTTTTGCCGACAAATTTGCACGAAAACTCATGATTTGGCAGGGCATTTGCAGCTGTGGCAAAAAAACAAAAGTTTTCGTTACAAATAAGACAATGACGTCGGAACTATACCAAAAAGAGTGTCTCCATAAACGAATTTTGCCGTTCATTCGATTCCACGACCATCCCGTAATGTTTTGGCCAGATTTGGCAAGCTGTCATTACAGCAAAGTCGTTCAAGAATGGTATGCAGAGAAAGGGGTCCAGGTTATTCCGAAAAACCTTAACCCACCCAACTGCCCCCAGTTCCGCCCTATTGACAAATACTGGGCAATCATGAAGAGGAGACTCAAGGCAAAAGGAAAGGTTGTCAAAGACATCAATCAGATGAAGACCTGGTGGAATAAGATAGCTAAAACGATGGACGAAGAAGGTGTGCGCCGCCTAATGAGCCGTGTTACTGGAAAAATTCGAGAATTCCTTCGAAACCGTGACGAATAATTTTATCCGTATTTTTTCTTAAAAGTATGAAGAAAACGCTACATTTGTATAAAAAAAGATCTTGAATTCAATAACAAATAACTGAAACACAGGCAATTGTTTTTGTTCCAATTCTATCTGAAGCAAGCTTTATCTGAACAAATGATGGAGTGGTGCAAAGCCAACGATGTTGTTTTTGTATCGAAGGAGGCTAATTCGCCAAACTCACCAGCCCAATAGAATAATTTAGGGCGATTATGATGGGAAGGGACAAGGATTTGAAGAAAGAGTTGATAAGTGTAAGAAAGATGGCGCAAGTGTTGCACAAGATTTGATGGGTAGCGTTAAGTTCATGGTGCGGGCATTTGGCCTAGAAGAGGAGGTTGAATAAACCAACTTTGCAAAAACAATATTAGTTTTGTGAAATTTCAATAAAATTAACAATTTTTTTCAGGATACCTCAAATCAAGATTTTGGTGAAATGCTGCTGTCGCTGAAAAGGAACGAAAACGTGCTTAAGCGTGAACCACAGAACTCTACACTTTAACACTTTACAACATTTATTGCATTTCAGGATCAACCGAATGAAGATCTTATATAATAAATACGAATGCTTAAAGGTTTATTCATTTACATAAATATATACACTATTAAATAAATATATCATGGGAATGGGAGGGACAATCAGGGCACCCGATTGAAGCACTCTGGATGGGGAGAGTAGGAATGCCAACTCTCCATTGCTTACAGTTTGTGGATAGAGGGCGGGCATACATAATACGTCATACAAATTTGACAGATTGTGATAAAGTAAAAATTTAGCGAGAACTCGGTTGTTCCATTTTGAATCAAACAGACTACCGAGCGTTCAACAGATATAAACTCGGTTTAAATTCAACCGTGTTCGGTATTTTTTCCTAAGTGTGTGTTTTAAAGAAAGTTGTGTTTTCTAACATTATTGCCTTAAATCATAATAGAAACAAAAACCGCACGAAGACAAAATTTAAAAATCAATCTAGTTGATTGGACAACGTTGCATCCATGAATAAACCCAATTTTGTGTTTATACACACACAAAAAAAATTTGTTTTATTAAAAGTTTTGCACTTTACTTTACATTATTAAATTGAAAGTAAATTTATCCACAACGAAAGTTCTTCGTTTGATTTGAAAGTGTTATGTTTCGGTTCAGTGTGTAAATTTAGAGGTGTTTTCTTTTATAATGGAAATTGTAGAACTGTCAAATCCACCAACTTCCGTCCGCTTCCGTACGCGTTGGGTGAAAAATGGTGAGGAAAATGGTTTGTTCATGTTCGTTTTCTGTTAAAAAAAAGTACGTTGGCTGTGTTTTATGTTTGCGTAGTTCCGGAAAGGGAGTAAGGATTTTGCTTCTAATTATTTCCAGGCGAAGGGTGATAATGGAATCCGATAGATATGCTACAACCGCTGGTCGATCACATTTGACTGCGCATGGAACAAACATTGAAGGAATTCGGTCGTGATTTGGGAGTACATTCGGAGCACCTTTTAGCCGAGTTGTTGTCAGAATTGCGTGTGGGTGGACGAATATGGATTGCCATTCGAGTAGGCGAATGTGGATGACATACGATAATAGCACCGACAAACCGACATGAATGACAGTAGAAAATGTCTCAATATTTCTGTTCAAATCATATTACTGACATCTATCTTCGTGTTAGCGGAGAACGTTTATTGAAGCCACGAACACGCTTGGAAACTTGAAAAGAAGGTTCGTGTCTGAGCAATTCTGGACATATTTATTTGATCTAGATAAAATGATTTTATAGGTTTTGACAGATGGGATCGCTGTACATTTGAATCGGTCGTTATGGATTCTTGATCAATAGCGAAGATTGAGTTTCATGTAGGTTTGTCGGTGATGATATACGACTTACATATAGGAATCCTTAGCAATTATGTGCTAGAAAGAATCGGTCAGACAGACTACTGGCAGTTTTTCTGAGGCATGCTGTGAAAGTTATAAAGATTAATCTAAGAAAAACCTTTTTATGTTACAACAATTTTGGTTTCAATCCAAACATCATACTTTTAGAGGGTGTTTCGATCAAAATTTGGTCGACTTAAACTTGACGCATTTCCTTTCATCGTGCATTAAAAAAAATTTAAAGATGTGTGCGTGTAGCATCATGCCTCTATTTTGATTTTGAGATTAGCACTTCAGTTATCAAAATGTCGTCGAAGGAAGTGAAGCAACGCATCAAAATTTTGCACGTTCATGGCGAACTACTCTCACGCCAAGTTGGCGAAATTGTTGAATGTGGCTTAATCAACTGTTACCAACGTATTAAAAGTGTTCGGTGAACGTTTGTCGACAGCCAGGAAATCTGGATCGGGGGGAAATCGAAAGCCGGAGGCGACGACAAAAAGAGTTGCCCACTGTTTCGAGCGGAACCCCAACCTCTCCGTCCGAGATGTCGCCAAGAAGCTGGGAGTGGTGCCTCCAACCTTGGATAGAGCTAAAACACGAGCTGGACTGTCGACTTACAAGAAAGTGGTGACTCCAAATCGCGACGATAAGCAAAGCACGATCGCGAAAGTTGTACACGACGATGCTGACGAAGTTTGATTGCGTGGTACAGGCCAATAAAACTTACGTCAAGGCAGGCTTTGAACAGCTTCCTGGGCAGGAATTTCATACGGCCACCAAACGGGGAAAAATGGCAGATATTTCGAAGCTCATTAAACTGTCAAAATTCGCAAAGAAATATCTGATTAGGTATGGCATCTGTACCTGTGACATGAAGAGCAACGTTCACATTGCGACCGGAACCCAGGAAATTTTTCTGAACGAGTGCCTACAAAAACGTCTACTGCCTTTCCTGAAGCGACACAATTGTTTCGTTCTATTTTGGCCGGATTTGCTGCCAGCAACGTTCAAGTGGTGCCCAAGGACAAGAACAATATTGGGCCATCGTCAAACGGAACCTTAAGAAGACTCAAAGCTGTTGTGAACAAGTAATAGTTCAAGGCAAACTGGCGTTCTGCGGCAGATAAAGTGGACAAGGAGACTGTACAAAATCTTATGGCAGGTGTTAAACGAAAGACCCGTCAATTCGCATTTGGTCAAAAGTAGGCTTAGCTGAATATTTCTCCTGTTTTCTCTATTAACTGAAATTGAAAAAGAGAAACAATTTGACTTACTAATAAAAACTTTGATCAACTCACACACATAATCGTTTGACCAAATTTTGATCGAAACACCCTCTATGTCAATTGAACGACAATTTTATCTTGAAAATTCATTTTGGAATAAAAATAATTTGTTCTCGTACCACGTTTTTGGTTCAAAAATTCTACAATTTATATGAAAAATAAACTTTTTGATGTTAAAACTATTTTTAACATCTTCTCGTTGAAAGTTTATTTTGGAATAAAAATAAATTTGCTTCCATTTTCAACGATGCCACGGTTGCAGTTTGACAGTTCTACAATTCGATTTGAAAGTATCAACTTTTAAGTGTACCAAGCAGGAAAATTTGGATTTGACAGTTTGCAAGTTTTTTTATGCGAAAACAAACCGCTCTCTACGAAAAATAACCAATGCAACTTTTCAATTTTAGCAATTTTTTTTAATTCTAACAGTCAATATTCTTTGTGTGTAGACCAACAAAACATGCCTATCCCCCGGAAGTTTCTGCCTTTATAAAATTAGTTGCGTAACTTTTCTTAATGCATATTGTCAAACGCCCTATCAAACTTATCGACAGAGGTTGCCCCAGTGGAAAAAGTGCAACATTCACCGATGCCATATTTTTTTTCTGGTCTGCCTGTCACTTTTTAGAATGATCACAAAACTTAGTATTGTTGTGATGGTAAGAGACATCAGTTTTGTTTGATTTCTTTTGTTTTGTTTTGCTATTTTTAGTTTTAGAATGATCGCAAATCGACCGTCGGCTAAGTTTGTGGTGGTAAGCGAGTTGTCAGCAATCTATGCTTGAAAATTGTTTGTACGTCAATTCAAGACAAAGTAGTCAAAAGGTTGAAAGCAGGGTTGACAGATATTTTTTCAAATGGCTGCGATAAAAATTTGAAATGTCTGGGAATGTTAAAAAAAAAGTCTGTAACTTATTTTTATCTGCAAATTTAAACTTATTTCAACGAAAAAACGTAAAAAAAGCGAGTTATATCATTTTTGCTAAATGTTTCATTATGTAAACATTTATGCATATATTTCTTGGATTGCTTGGGTTCTTACACTATTGTTTCATATTTTTAAGGTGACACTCAAGCTTGAGTTGGAAGTTTGGATGCAACAATTTTCAATAGTTTTTCCTTCTATAACGTTCTTTTCTGTTTTTTATTTTATAATTGAAGTTATGTTTTCATATGATAAATTCATATTCTTTTTTTTATTTGTCCAAAAATAACCAGTGAACTGCAATAAACTACAGAACCATTTTTCCATTATGTAAATAAAAGAGATGAATCATTTTTTTTTTATTTGTATTTCATTAATAAAAAAACGCTTCAATGAAACTTATTAATATGAAAACAAGTGTTTTTTTTTTAAGTCAAAGTCGAGTGGCTGTCAATTAGCGTATCTTTGATTAATCTATCGTCATCGAAAAGGTGCATTTTATATGTTTGTTTAAATATTTTTATATATCGTGTACGGCAATTTAATTGAGTATTGAGTGTTATTTTGTCTATTATGTATTTTACGCACTATTATAGATAAAAGATTTTTTTTCAAAACCACCCGCCTTAGATTCATCGAACTGTACCTTATTAGTGAGTTTATTTGTATTTGGATACGGAAGAATATGTTTTTTTAAGCTTGTATTTATTGTTAAGGTGATAGATAGAGTCGAATGCTTCTTGGTTAAAATACTCAGCAATCCCTTTTTTACTGTAAATTTCTCAAATATGATTTGTATTGTTGTGGAACTTGATTTTTGTTGTGTCTTATTGGCAATGGACCAATATTACCAACGTTTTGTGAGTTATTTTCATGGTCAATAGCAGTGAAGACTACTTTTTTTTTTTCGTGGTATATGGATGGATAAGAAAATTGCATTTATAAACACCACAACAAATGGGGTCGAACACTACCATAAGTAGGGACTGCATGTTACCCTCGGAACTTCAGAAAATACCTTTATTTGAAGAATAAAAGATATTTTAAATGTCTGTTAAAGTTTGCATCATAAATAAAATGTCTGCTAAATGTCTGCACCGTTAAAAAAGTCTGCATCAAAAATAAAAAGTCTGCAAATTAACAGACATGTCTGTAAATATGGCATCCCTGGTCGAAAGTAACATTTGTAAACAATGACAGCTAGCGTATTTTTCTGGGATCTGCTTGCTCCCACATACAAAAAAAAAAACACCAGAAACAGATAGAGGGAATTATTACTTTCCCGTCGGTAGTGGATATAGATGTTAGGAATCAGGCATTTCCAGGAAATTTACGTTTAAAGTCATTGTTTACAATTGTTACTTTCGACCTTTGGATGATTTTGTCTAGAACTAATGTATGAGTTATAATAAAAATGTTATGGATCCCTGCATATTAGTCAAAGGACACATGTATTTCAATACAATCCTACTTCAATACAACTACTGCCGTTAGGGAAGGTCCTTTAATTATGTCACGCAGTAAGGGGGGAGGGGAGGGGGTTTGGGAAAACGTGACGATCCATACAAAAAAAATTGAAGGTCCATACAAAAAACGTGACAAGGGGGGGTTTATAAAAAGTCATTTTTTGCGTGACGTAATTAATGGACGTTCCCGTACGTAACCGTTTGTTATGATTACCTTATGATACGTATATTTATTTATTTATGCGAAATGTCTATGTGAGTTATGGTTCTGTTTTTCATTCATCCCTACAGTTCACACAAAAAATACAAAAGCTAAAATTGAATCCAGTACCCATTTTTTGCTTCAAATCCTGAACAGCGTACCGAATGCAATCAGCTGAAAAACATTCCTCCCCAGATTTTCCCGAGCATCGTAGCAACCCACTTCGGCAAAAGAAAGTGTCACGATGGTACTTCCATCATTATGCATTGCAATGGGAATGCAGTGAAATAGCATGGCTGGAAGTGAAGCGGAAAAGCAGTAGGACTCAACCCACTCGAGCGGGATAAAAATATATTCCTTGTAAAGAAACAAGAACCACTTTGTTGTATTGTCGGATACTTGAAGACCACCGCAACCCTGAGCGGCAATCGCAGCGATACAGCTGAGGTTTTATGTAATTAGCAGAAGGCTAGGTGCCGCCACTGTTCCCCACCCAACGCCGCATTCCCTGCCGCAACTATTATGCTGCACTTGACAGCAGAAGAGTTCCAGTGAATGCCACCCTCACAAGCCGATTGTCGATGAACGAAGAAGAATGGTTTAAATACTAAATACAAAATGACCTACCTCTTTTCCCAGCGTAGATTTCTCGGTGCTGAGTCCGTTGAGGTTCAGATTCGAGTGCGTCGAGATGTGATTTTCCACCTTAATCTGATTCTTTTTCGAGTCGGAACTGAGCCTAACACTGGACCATTTTTCTTGAGCCTGTGCATTATTTTCAAGGAGTAGTGGCAGCAGCAGCAGCAGCAGTTGCAGTGAGAAATTGAAAACGGAGAATGGTGGTAATTTTTCATGTGTTTTAAATTTTGGAATTGATGTTCGAGATGCGTCCGTATTCGTCAGTGGAATGCAACCAACTAATTTATGATTTAGGTCCTAATTGAAAGCGTCACCGTATTCTGGGGATTATGTGCAGCACAACCCCAGCTTACGGCGCCGTATGATTAAGATGAGCTAATCTATCCTGAGCAAGGATGCTCGCAAAACTTCAACTAGTCCACTACACTGACTGCTATAACTCTGTTTCACCTCAGCTGTAGTCTCCATCGCCTCCGGATGGAGCTCCACACATGTGGGGGACGACATAATTGTAACCGGACGCGACCACGAGTCGCCACGCACGAGATAACACCGAGTAACTGCTCTGTTGACTAGCAACGCACTGTGAAAACTGAAACCGAATCAAACTGTTGATTGCATTTCCCGCGCGACGATGGCAACGGCGGCGAAGACAGCAAAGAAGACGAAAACGACAACTCTCCGTTAGTCAACAGACGCAACAGGATAGGAAACATGTAAGGTGATTTAGCACATACACACAAACACACACACCTGTAGATTCTGCGGAACGGACTTGTTCCGGTGTTCATTGTTGAGCTTGGACTGGCGGACGAAGCTGCGGCAGGATTTCGTCTTGAACGCCGAATCCAGACTGGTCGCGGTGGACGAGCTGGGCTTTGCACCGACCTCGTTCGTCGTCACAATCAGTGGAATGTTGGTCTGGTCTTGACTGTGTGCCCGGCTCATTTTCATTATGGACGATGATATCGATCGTTTGATTTTCCTTTCTTCCGTGTAAATTTTATTCATAAATGCGATTTTTGCTCGGTGCAGCGCCGATTGGTATGGGTGGTAGAGTGATAATTACGGGGTGTTTGTTGTTTCGTTTGATGGATGGGGGGGACCTTGTGCCTTAGTTTGTGCTACGCATGGACAGCAATTCGTGGCTGGATGTACATCAAAAATTTTGCTTAACTACACAATAATTCTAAACTGTTGAATAGAGCAGAACAAATTGAAACGGAATTAGGTCAGAGCTCGTGCTTTCCAACGATTCCGATGGACTCATTTCTGGGTTCAGCCGCGCAGCAACGATGGAAATATTGAATAACAAAACCGCACGACAAGCACATTTAGTTGTGCCACTAAGGTTGGACTGGTTGTTGCAGCCGGGAATTGTGGCGAGACAAAACACGGCAATGTGCATCCGAAGTGCATTTTATCGATGGCATTGGTGATTGTGACTGGTCGTTCGGGAGACTCGCATTAAGTGTTTGGTTTTGTTCTGGGTCAGGGTTTTAGAATGTTGAAACGGAAATATCAAGCGTCCTTATGATTGTGGTTGTTATTTATTGCTGACTGGTGAAATATGGACAATAGTTCACCTGAACGGTATTCCAGAAGTTGAGATTTTTTTAGGCTGAGGATTGGCCGGAAGCCGCTAGAATATGAACTCTTTTGATAACTGAAAAATTCAGTCAGCTCAGTGAAATCAGGACACACAAAGTATAGTTTTTGGTAAAGTAAGAGACCCGACTGCACCATAAAATTCCCTCGGTCGAATTCTGTAGTTCAAGAACCTAGTTGTAGCTTAGTCAAGTTATGTGTAGCCGCTGAAAACGGAAGATTATCTTGTCGATGCTCTTAGTTCTTTGTTTTAGAGGGATTCTAGCTGAAACTGCGTGACAGCTTCATTGTCAAGACTGCCCAGCAAACACAAAATCGTATATGATAGCGGATATAAGTACAAAGTGGAGGCGCTATACGTACATGCGTCCATTTGACTGCATGAAAAATGTACGCATATCGCCTCCACTTTGCACTCTTATTCGCTATCATATACGATCCTGTGTTTGCTGGGTAAACCCTTTCCCAACATCACTTCTACTACGACTAACTCCTCAGAAACTGTAGCCGCTTGAGCACTAGTTTAAGTATTCAGGACGTTTTCGGCGGTTGCGGTCCATTCTAAATTTTGACAGACCAAACGAAATTTTCCATTTTCTCCGGGGAGTTCTAAATTTGAACAGTTCCGATGTAAACAGGGATGCCAGATATTTTTTTTCAAATGTCCGCGACAAAAATTTGAAATGTCTGGGAATGTCTAAAAATCTGTAATTTTTTTTTTTTCAATGTTAAACTTCTTTCGACGAAAATACGTAATAAAAGAGCAAATTATATCATTTTTGCCATACAGGGTGTGGCAGAAAAAAAAGCGAAAATTTTCAAACTTGAGTATTGGGTTAATTCGTGTAGCTAGTGACTAGTTTTTGTCGAAAGTGTATTTGTTTATGTTTAATTTCAAGTGCTGTATCCAAACATTCTATTTGTTTTATTGCAAATTCGTCAAAATGTTCGCGAAAGAAGTGATCACCAGTTTGTTGCTCGCCCAGAAGAAGCCAAAAGAGATTGCCAAGGTGGTAGGGTGCCATTTGGCAACAGTTTACCGCATAAAAAAGTCCCTGCAGGATGGTCCTAGGCAGCGGAAGCCTGAAAGTAGACGCCTGCGCTTTGCACGCACGCCGAACGTGATCAAATCGGTTCATGCAAAAATTGCTCGCAAGCCGGTGCGTTCCATAAGAAAACTTGCAAAGGAAGCCAATATTTCGGAGAAATCTATACGGAGAATCATCAAAGAAGTCCTGCATGCATCTTCCAGAGCCAGAGTGAAACGCCACTTGATTACGGACCGGGTCAAGAAACTACGAGTGACTCGTTCCAAGAGATTGCTGCCGCACGGACCGGTTCATTTCACCGCAGAAAATGGAGAACGTTCCGGAAAAAGTGAAATTCAAATTTCAAACCAAACATAGTCGAGTTATTAGTACGAGACACTGAAGAAGTCTGCACATTGTAGACGAAATACGCGTATCTGTCGAAGATAAGCAAAGGTAGTTGGAATTAAATGGAAGATACTAATTCTTCTTCTAATTTCTAGTTACAAACATACGGTTGATATCATGATGTTTGGCTTGGTGGCGTCCGACGGTTTGAAAATGCCGCCTGTTTTCATTGATGCTGGAGTTAAAATCAATACCGAAGTGTATATTGGTATTTTCACAAACCAAGTGCTTCCCTGGGTGAAGACCAACTTCTCCGAGGACCAAAACGTTGTCCTACAGCAGGCTGGAGCGCCGTGTCACACGTGCAATCGAACCCAACAACAGTTGAACGATAACATGAAGTTTTGGTCGAAGGATTTGTAGCCCCCTAGCAGTCGAGATCTTAATCCGCTGGATTATTCGATTTGGGCATATATTGAAGCACGAGCCTGCAAAACATCACACCCTAGTGTGAAAAACCTGAAGTCAACCATAACACGCACATGGCAGTCAATGTCCGAGGACTACGTCCGAAAGGCATGCTCTGGCTTCCAGTGTCGGCTCGAGGATGTTATTAATAAAAATGGAGGACACATTGAATAAATTTGTTTAGAAGGACTTTATAAACATAACTGCACTCAAAAATGTTGATAAAATTGCTTGAATTAGTTGAAAATGGGATATGAAAGAAATAGAACAAATGTTCGCATTATTTTCTGCCGCACCCTGTAGTCAAGTTAAATATTAAACACCGCTCGCAGCAAGCTCTGCACATGAGCAGTTGTTTATTATGTTTATTTTTCCGTTTTGATTCCATTATAAGTTTGTGTGAGTTCTATTTTAGTCTTTCAAATATCGTTTTCCTAATTCCTTTGTAACTTAGTTAATGGCGGTACTCTTGTATCTGATACTATACAAAGTATTCGTCAGGTATTCAGAAAATAAATATCCTCGATGGATTCCAGATTCCGTCCAAGAGCGCCACTAGGAAAATCTGATTGATGATATTGAAGAAAATATCTCAACTACAGCTAAGGTGGGTGGGTGAACTGACTCTGGATGATGGATTTAATCACCACAGCAGTGAGAGTTCTTTACTTTTTAACGTAGGACTACGTTTCTCTTTTCTATACCGGGTGAATTGAGGTGTGAATGTAGTTCGCCTCCCAGCGGTGCACCTCGGAAACGTTAAGCTCCCCTTAACGGCTAAACGAACTACGGAGGGAGCGCCTGTAAAAGCCCAATTAAGGCAACTGGCTGCGAAAAGAATAATGAGTGGTACCGATGGCACCGACCTCGCCAGTTGGGCGGGAGTAGGCTCAGATGACCCTACTATACCTGTCTTACGCTGATCCGGCTATGAACACGGTTCCCCATGAAGGGCCGTGTCAACCCTCACATGACCTTCCTGCTTGCTTAGACAAGCATGGGATCGCAATAGCGACTATTCTACGTGGGCTTGGATTGCGGTTGGAGGGGGACCCAACAACATGGAGAAAGCGAATCCGTTCGCAAAAGGCGGCCTAGTGAGGCCTCACCACGTAAAACGGTGGGATCTGGCGTGAGCGACACGTGCGGTAGTGCTACGCCATTGGATGCAGGTGCCACCAAGCTAGGCGTGGTCATGGATGGGCCAGGACTTATTCGGGCCATGAATTGGATGCGGGAAACCCTTCCTAAAGGAGGGCTTTGAGCAATTGGACGCGATAATTGACTTTACGTCATCGCGTAACAACATTGCCAAGGACCTCAAACTGAGGCTGAGGCAGGTTGCATGCAAAGAAAGGGAAGAGCTGGAGGCCAAACTTCTAGCCGAGCAAAGTGCCAAAGAGTTGGCACGGCAAGCAGCCACCGAAACGGCGAGGGATATAGCCTCGAAGCAGACCCAGACGGAAGCATCCGTCTCGGACGGAGAGTCCACCCTATTCATGGGGGCGGGGACCTCCAAGCGGGCTAGGCAGCTCCGGTTGCCCGCAAAGAGAGAGGCCCCGGCGCAAAGCCCAGCGCGAATGGAGCGACATCCAGCTCGCGTGTTGTCTCAAGCGCCGAAGGGTGCCCGAGCGACAGGGCCCCAACGACAACAGCCATAACTAACACAGAAGCAGACGCTAGTGCTAGGAGGGGGACGAGTGCCGACCCCAGGCGTGGCAGGGAAAGCCACTGGAATAAGGTCCGAAAAAAAGGGAAGTAAAACCAAAAAAGAAAAGGACTAGCGACAGGTGGCCCGCAAGCGTAACCGCGGAGAGGCCCTTCTCGTCAAGATCAAAGCCTCAAAGTTCTCGGAGATCTTGAAAGCGATGCGCGGGGACGCTAAATTGGCAGGCCTAGGTGCCGACATGCGGAGTATACGCCGTACCCGCACCGGCAAGATGCTCCTGGAACTAAAAAAAGGCGACAATGCTAAAGGGCCCGGCGCACAGGTACCTGGCGAGACAGGCCTTAGGTGAGGGTATGGAGGTGCGCGCCTTCGTCTTGCAGGTGACAATCCAGTGTAAAAACCTGGATGAGATCACCGAGGCAGACGAGATCTCCACTGCACTAAAGGAACAGTGCAAGGTCGAGGTTGCTGCCGCAGACATACGTCTGAGGAAGAGTCCACTCGGGACCCAGGTGGCAACCATGTGGGTAGAAGCAGTCGACGCGGCGTTGAAAGTGGCGAAGGTTTAGGTGGGTCCATATGCCCACTAAGCCTATACCAGCCGCCGAAGGTATGCTCCAGATGACTAGAGAGCGGGCACATGTCCTGGGAGTGCAAAGGCGAGCAACATGTTCAGAAGGTGTGGCAGCACTAACCACTAGGCGCGGGATTGCAAAGGTCCCTCCGGACGATAAGCACGTCATGTATCTACTATAGAAACGGAGCGGAATCTATCATCGATATAACATTCAGCAGTCCTGGGCTGCTTAGCAATTGGAGGTTGGATGATGGCTACACCCATAGCGACCACTTGGCGGTTCGTAATTGTATCGTCCACAATACAAGGCTGCATGTGGAAGGAGGAGCATCCACACCATTCGTCTGCAGATGGAGGACGTCCTACTTTGATGTATAGGCTTTTAAAGAGGCGCTTGAGACGGAACGAAACTTACGCGAAACCCAGGAACCTTGCGGCGAGAAATGGAAGATCGCTGGTGTATTGGTAAACGGAGTCGATTTCCTGCCTCCGAAGAACATCCTTCCACGCAAGACGGAGGATGCAAAGCCCGCGGTCAGACGCCGAGAGAATCGAGCGTAGAGGGGCGCTAGTCGCCGCGATGGCCGCACTAAAGAGGGAGATAAAGACCAGCAAGCGAGTCTGCTTCGAGGGCTTGTATCAGAAGGCTAATACGAATCCGTAGTAATGGCCAAAATCACCTGGTGCAGGTGATCGTTGGGAGACTCTTTCTGAACCAGACCCGAATCCATGATCCCAGTACGGACAACACAAAGGCAGGCCAGAAACGTGTCGAGATCAACGCTGGCATCCCACAAGGTTCGATCCTGGGTCCGATGTTATGGAACACGATTTACGATGAGGTACTGTGGCTTGAGTTTCCGAGCGGGGTGTAGATAGTCGGGTGCGCGGACGACATCACCCTGGAGATTATGGAGCCCACCATAAGACTGAGGTCACGGTGGTGAATAATTGGAAATCGGAGCAAAATGCGACGATCAGTGCAAGTAACTGCACAATAGAATCGAAGAGGTTCTTGAGGTATCTTGGGGTCATGTTCGACGATAAGCTTTCATTTGTCAGTCACGTCGATTACGCCTGCAAGAAAGCCTCTATGGCTATATCGGCACTATCCCGCATGATGTCGAATAGCTCAGCGTGCAAGGGAGTAAGCGTAAACTTCTGGCCAATGTCGCCCTGTCCATCACCGCCTTGAGCTACGTTAGTAAGCTAGAGTGTATGCACAGGCTTATGTGCCAAAGAGTGGTTAGTGCATACCGAACGGTATCACGCGACGTGGTCTGCGTCCTAGCGGGGATGATGCCGATAGACATGGTCATAAAAGAGGACGTAGAGTGCTTCGAACAACGTGGAACAAGAGCTATTCGGAAGACCACTAGAGCCGCATCCATGGTTAAGTGTCAAAGGGAATCGAACAACTCCACCAAAGGTTGGTGGACCCACCGACTAATCCCGGAATTAACCGGGCGACACGGTGAAGTGAACTTCCGCTTAACGCAGATATTGTCTGGCCACGGCTGTTTTAGACAATACCTGCACAAATATGGGCATGCATAGTCCTCCGCATGCATCGAGTACGCGGGAGTTGAGGAAACCGCGGAACATGTGTTCTTCACATGTCCTCGCTTCGATAACGCGAGATCCGGCATGATTGCCGTAAGCGACCACGACACGACTCCGGATAATTGGTCCAGAGGATGTGCCAGGACCAGGACGTCTGGGACGCGGTATGCGTAGCAGCCTTCCAGATCTCCCTCGATCTCCAACAAAAATGGCGAAACGACCAAAGACCTGCCGGGACCACATTACTACTGAAGCCCTAAGTAGTTAGACATAGTTGGTGCTTAACAACACAATAGATCCCTCCCCGAAGTAATACCGAAAGGTGGTTCCGGGGAGGGCACAGGGCTTAAGGCACGGGTGGGTTTTTAGTGGGTCGAGGAGTTGGCCACACCCTGAGTTCTTCAGGTGTCTGGTTGCAGATTTTCCATTTCGCTTAAAAAAACAAAAAAAAGACCCCTCCCTCCTCTGGCAGAGGGAGGTTATATACAGATGAAACACAAACTTCTGCGTAGCTCGAGAACATGTATGTAGACATTTTTGAAGGCAAAAAAATAGTTCTATGGTAGTTTGAAACCCTTCTTCCTTATGACAGGGGGGGGGGGCTCTTATTTAAATTAAACACAAATTTCTGCATTACTCGAATAGCAACCAAGCAAATGGAACCAAATTTGGCATGTGGGGTTTTTGGAGGCAAACAATGTTTCTATGGTGGTTCGAGACACTTGCTCTTTCTGGAATGGGGGGGGGGGGTTCATACAAATGAAACAGAAATTTCTGCACAACTTGAGAACTAATCAAGTAAATGGAACCAAATTTGACATGTGGAGGTTTGCGAAGACAAGAAATGTTTCTATGGTGCTTTAAGACCCCGCCTCCCTTTCTGAGAAGGGGGGCTCTCATACAAATGAAACAGCTATTTTGCATAACTCGAGATCTAAGCAAGCAAATCAAAAACCCATAATGCTGGTAGATCACCGTTTCGTGGTGCGTCACTGGTTACCAGATCTACCCCCGAATCCTACCCAAGCAGCACACAATAGTCAAAAATTGTTGTAACTACTTGAATGTGACTTAGTTGAGTCACAAAACAGATACCTACACTAGTTTGGAACAAGTGTGCTACTTGGGCAGTCCGAGTTAATTCAAACTAGGGAACATATTCGTTTGTTTGTAGTCAAAGAAACATATCTTAGTCCTTATTACATTTTGTGTCTTATGAAAAGTGACAATACTCGGATTACGCCTCCAAGGATGCGCTTGAATCAAGGAAGACATGGTTAGTCTTCTTTTATGTGAATTCTCATTTTCTAGTTCTATAGTTTGAATTAATTTTGACTAGGGTTCTGTTGCATGGTCAGTATCGAAGTCATAGTTTGTTTTCTTTGCAATAATCTGATTTTGACTGATAAAGCGACTCAAAGGTTTTAAATAGCGGAAACTTTCAATAGAAGTCGATTCATTCGTCGCCAACTGTTACAACACCGAATACTCTACCATTTCTCAATAGTGATGAAGTAACTCGACATGCACTAAACAAAGGATACGGGATATACTACAATAGATCAAATTACTGGTCGAAGTGGTTTATGTTCCGAACAGAGAAAAGAAAAGGCAAATAGAATAAAATTTGACATGTGGATGTTTTTGACGGTAAGAAATGTTTCTATGATAGTTTAAGACTCCTCCTTCTCTGAAAGAGAAGGCTCTCATACAAATTAAACAGAAATGTCTGTATTACTCGAGACCTAATCAAGCAAATGGAATCAAATTTGGCATGTGGAGTTTTTTAAAGGCAAGAAATGTTTCTATAATAGTGCGAGATCCTTCCCCCCCCCATCTTAAAAGGGCTGGGAGGCTCTCATACAACTTCTTCTTCATAGCGTTTCAAGCTTATTGCTTTTGCAATATGCTTATTGCTTGCTCTCAACTTAGTGTCCTTAGTGTACCCTCACAATAATTAATTAAGAGCTTTCGATGCCAGGTATCATCATTGCTTTAGTTTGATTGTGTGGCAAGTACAATCATACCCTATGCCCAGGGAGTCGAGAAACCCAGCCAGCTCCAGCATTGTGTTGCTTTGCAGCCACGCCTTTACCGACTGAGCTAAGGCAGGACCCGGGGCTCTCACATAAAATTAAACACAAATTTCTGCATTACTCGTGAACTTATGAAGCAAATAGAACGAAATTTGGTAGGTGAGGGTTTTTGGAGACAGGATTTTTTTACTATAGGGGATTTAGATCCCTCCCTCCTCTGCAGTGCTAGATTATGAACAAGAAACTAATCTAAGGATAAGAAAGAGAAAATTACGTTCAAACTGACAGGATACGGCGTAGTTTGAAGATAAAAAAAATTAAACTACACTCAGCCAAATAATTTTAAGAATTTCATAACGTTGAACTTATGAACGATGCTATGGAATTTTATAAGGCTGATTTATGAATGAATTTTGTTTCACACGACGTTGTTCTTGTACGCCTTTAAGCTTACATGATATACTAGTGGGCAATTCACTGGACCCATAACCTCAACGTTCAAGGTTCGAATCCAGGTTGCTCCATATTTTTATTTTTTCAACATCATTATATTTCATAAGATAAATTTATGAAATTCATACTGATTTCTTATAGCAAATAAATCTTATGAATATCGAAAGTTTATTTTGCTGAGTGTATGAAAGGCTTCTACACAGAAAAAAACAACTACCGATCCGAGGGTTAAATTAAAAGCACACATTTAAGTTTTTTTTGCAGAAAATAATAACGTTTAGCCATTTTAGGTATTAGACACGAAAAAAATAAAAAAAAAAGGTATTAGAGATGAAAATTTTTAACACTCTACCATAATCAAGAAAAATGTAAATCATGTTTTTGGCGTGTCTTTGATGTTTATGTGTTACCGTTGCATGACACAAATCAGTTCGATTTTGCTTTTTGCAGCTGGCCGCAGGCTGTTGCATGTGTTTCATGTTGTTTAACATGAAGTGTAAATTAAATACTGTGGCCAAGACAGCAGGAACTATCCTGGATTTTGGTTTTTTGCGTTTTTTCAGTGATGATATGACAAGATCCAAATGGATATAATTCTTTCGACTGAGTTCTGAGGCAACCGAAACTAAACCACGCTCGCGAATCCATAGCGTAAATTGAAAATATTAGTTTTTTGTAGGTATTTGATTATCATTACAGTGCTATATCTGCTTGAATTAACGTTCTGTAGATTTACTGACGAATTCTTTGCAATAACGGGTGTTCACTAAATAATGAGAACGAAAAGAATGGGTCAGGAAAAAAATACCAGTGAAGTTTTGTTCAAACTGATTTATTTTATTAAAAGGGTCAACTTAAATCTTGGTAAGTTTAGTGAATATTGTCATATGGTCCGTGGTCCGCCGTGCGGCGCAGCTTAGTCGTTATGCTGGAACATGACCGTTGGACGGCAGCCACATCGATTTTTCGGATGCAGCTTTTGATCCTGTTGGTAAGTTGCTTGGTGTTCTTGGCCTTCCAATTATCCTTGTATACCATGGAGCTCAAAAGACCGAAGAAATCCTCGATAGGACGGCACTGTGGCAAATTTGTCGGATTCCGGTCTTTTGGGACATATGGTATATTTTGGCTCTCCAAAAACGTTAGCGTTTTTTTGCGTAGTGCGATGATGCCTTGTCCGGCCAAAAGACGTATTTGCTATCCGAGTGATGTTGTTTAAGAAATGGGATGAGTATTTTCTGCAAACACTCTCTTTGGTACACCTCCTGGTTGATGGCCAAACCGCTTGGTTTGAACTACGGCTTCGAAATACCCTTATCGGATATTACGATGTATAACATAACCTTCGATTCAAATTTGTGCTTGAACTTATACATTACTTTTGGAGGAGTAGTAGATTTGTCCTTAGTGTAGAATCGGTCGTTTCCGGTATCTGAGACTTCGAAAGAGGAAAGTAGCTTTCGTCGTCCAGAACGAAAGATTTTCCGCCGTAATTCCGAGTCATCCAGCGGCATTGGGATTTCACGGTTTGAATCTGCTCATCTGTGTACTCTGGGGATCTGGTTTTCTTTCTACACACTATTCCTTCTTTCTTTAGCGTCTTGCAGATGAGTGACTTCGAACAATGGAGCTTTCGGGCTGCTTCCCGTTAACTTACCGAATCCTTGTTGTTGAACATGCTGCGCAGCGAGCAGAGCGTTTTCTCATTCATTATTTTCGCTGGACGGCCGCAACCTTTCTTCCGGGTTACTCTCATGCATGCCAGGATACGGTATACGGTGGATACCGGAACTTTTTCACGACAAAAATGGTCCACCGTGTATTTTTTTCCACGATCTTCGTTCGCTTGAAAGAATTGTACAACGCGCGCGCGCAGTTCTTCCTGTTTCGACGGCATGCTGAACACGACTGAACATGTTAGAGTGAAATAAGAGTGTATGAAAATTTTCTGGAGAGTGCAACGATTCATTCATCTAAAGTGACATTTCTATGCGGCCGTTTTTGTTCTGATGGAAAAGTATTGAAATCATTCTCATTTTTTAGTGGACACCCGTTATGCCATACTCTCAATGAGTGTGGTTCAGAACTCTCCTCTTAATTAAACTATTTGATTACGGAGTTTCGGCTGGATTCCAAGATTATGTTCTAAAATAACCGGCGTATTGTCTATACGGGCAAATGCTTTGTTAAAATCTTTGCATAGAGCTTCTATATGTCAGTATTTATTGCTTTTTATAAATAATTTACGAATTCGAATGTATTTTTTTGTTGTAGAACGACCATTGAAAAAACCATGCTACCTAATAGTGATGCTATTCCACTTTCATTCAATTTAACAATGGAGTTATTTCTACTAAAAACATTATAACTATTAACCATGTCTGTACTCGGTCCTCAATTCGTCAAGTTTTGTAGAACATCGTCATACTTGTGCGCCATTATCTTCTATATAATAAAAATGAGTTGGGGTTTCCTTTGTCACGATTTAACTCGCGAGTGAAAGGACCGATCGGCGTAAAATTTTGTATGCAGGGATTTTTGGGGCCGGAGAATAATCTTATGATGGTTTGAGACCCCTCCCTTTACTGGAAAGGGGGGCTCCCATACAAATGAAACACAAATTTCTACACAACTCGAGAACTAATCCAGCAAAAGAAACCAAATTTAGCATGAGTGAGTTTTTGAAGGCAAAAAAGGTTTTTAAAGTAGCTTGAGTATCCTCCCCGTCATAAAAGGGGGGGCTCCCATACAAATAAAACACAATATTCTACATAACTCGGGAACTAATCAAGCAAACGGAACGAAATTTAGCATGTGGTGGTTTTTTAAGACAAAAAATGTTTCTATGTTGGTTTGAGACCCCTTTCCATCCTAAAGGGGGGGTGGACCTCCGATATAAATGAAATACACTATTCTGAATGACTCGAGAACTAATCAAGCAAATGGAACCAAATTTAGTATGTGGTGGTTTTTGAAGACAAAAAATTGTTCTATGTTGATTTGAGACCCCTCCCCTTTCTGAAAGGGGGGAACCTATTCAAATGAAATTACTCGAGAACTAATAAGAGAAATGGAACCAAATTTCGCATGTGGAAGTTTTTGAAGGAGGAAAAATTGTTCTATGGTGATTTGAGACTCTTCCGTCATATGAGGAGGAAGGGGGGATGGGGTGCTCTCAAACAAATGGAACCCAAATTTCTGCATAACTCGAGAAATAATCAAGCAAATGGAACCAAATTTGGAATGGACGAGTTTTTTAAGACATGAAATGTTTTTATGGTGGTTCAAAGCCACTCGTCCCTCTAAAAAGGGGGGCTCTCATACAAATGAAACAAATTTCAACCAAACATGAGAACTATACCTACTGCTTTGCAAATTTGTATTCAGTGGTTTTTGGGTCCTGAAAAGCATCTTATGATACTTCGAGAGCCCTCCCGCTTCTAGAAAGGGTGGGATCCCATGCAAATGAAAAACAAATTCCTGCATAACTCGAGAACTAATCAAGCAAATGATACCAAAATTGGTATGGGTGAGTTTTTGAAGGCAAGAAATGTTTTTGTGGTAATTTAAGATCTCTCCTCACTCTGAAAAGGGGGGCTACCATAAATACGAAACAAAAATTTAAACCAAACATGAGAACTATACCTACCGCTATGCAAATTTGTATGCAGGGGTTTTTGGGTCCGGGAAAGGATCTTATTATAGTTCGACACCCCTCCCGCCTTTAGAAAGAGGGGCTCCCATGCAAATGAAAAACTATATTCTGCATAACTCAAGAACTAATCAAACAAATCGAACCAAATATGGCATGTGGAGGTTTTGTAGGCAAGAAATGTTTCTACGGTGGTTTGAGACACCAAGCAAAAGAAACCAAATTTAGCATGTGTGAGGTTTTAAAGGCAAGAAAGGTTTCTATGATGGTTTTGTAGATGAATACTATTTCAATGCTTATTTGAGACCCCTCCTTTTTCTGAAGGGGGGGGGGGGCTCCCATACAAATGAAACACAAATTTATGCATAACTCGAGAACTAATCAAGAAAGTGGAACCAAATTTGGCGTATGGAGGTTTTTGAAGGAGAGAAATGTTTTTATGGTGATTAAGACTCTTCCGCCTTCTGAGGGGGGGGGGGGCTCTCATACAAATGAAAAACAAATTTCTGCATAACTCGAGAACTAATAAAGCAAATGGAATCGAATTTGGCATGTGGATTTTTTTAAAGGTCAGATATATTTCTATGGTGGTTTGAGACCCCTTTGCCCTCTGAAAGGGGGGGGGGGGCTCTCATACAAATGAAACGCAATTTTTTGCATAACTCGAGAGCTATTCAAGTAAATGAAACCACATTTGGCAGGTGGGGGTTATTGGAAACAGGATTTTTATTTATATTAAAATGGATTTCTGTCTGACTGTCTGTCTGACCGATCGGAGTGAAAATATGTATGCACGTATTTTTGGGGCTGGAGAAGGTTCTTATGATTGTTTGAGACCGCTTCCCCCTTCCAGCTCGCATACAAATGAAACACAAATTGCTGCATAGCTTGAGAACTAATCAAGCAAATGGAATCAAAAATGGTATGCGGGGTTTTTTGAATGCAAGAAATGTTTCTATGGTGAATTCAAACACAAATTTCAACCAATCCTGACAATTATCCAGGTAACTAAGTCACAAACTGTGTATTGTCTGGGTAAGAAGAATGTTCTGATGGAAGATTGAAATCCTTATTACTCAAAAAAAACTCATTAAAAAAAGCGTCAGTTCTATGTAATGTTCATTCATTTAGTTGCAGGCGTAGCAACGCTCGCACCGGGATCAGCTAGTAATTCCAATATAAACTTTGTATGGCCCGTAGTTCCTTATTTTGGTTAAACAAATTGATATATTACATAGGGGTTGTACAATAAAGGGCGATACGGTCAAAATTTGGTCAATATCAACTTGACGTATTTCTTTCAATTTTGCATTTAAAAAACCTGAACACCCCTCATTTTGAAGGTGTGTGTGTGTGCAGAATGTTGCTCCTATTTTGATTTTGGAATTCACTCTTCAGTTGTCAAAATGCCGTCCAAGCAAGAAGAGCAGCGTATCAAAATTTTGCTCCCGCATCGCGAAAATCCGAGCTACTCGCACGCAAAGTTGGCAAAATCGCTAAAAGTTGCCAAATCAACCGTTACAAATGTAATTAAAGTGTTTGGGGAACGTTTGTCGACAGCCAGGAAGTCTGGATCGGGGAAATCGAAAACCGGAAGCCGCTGAGACGACAAAGAGAGTTGCCGGTAGTTTCAAGCGAAACCCTAACCTATCTCCGAGATGCCGCAAATAAGCTGGGTGTATCGTCTACAACCGTGCATCGAGCCAAAAACGAGCCGGACTATCGACTTACAAGAAGGTAGTGACTCCAAATCGCGATGATAAACAAAATACGACGGCCAAAGCGCGATCCCGGAGGCTGTACACGACGATGCTGACGAAGTTTGGACTGCGTGGTAATGGACGACGAAACCTACGTCAAAGCCGACTACAAGCAGCTTCCGGGACAGGAGTTTTATTCGGCAAAAGGAAGCGGAAAGGTAGCAGATATTTTCAAGCACACGAAACTGTCAAATTTCGCAAAGAAATATCTGGTTTGGCAAGCCATCTGTACCTGTGGCTTGAAAAGCAGCATTTTCATAGCTTCCGGGACTGTCAACCAAGAAATTTACGTGAAAGAGTGTTTGAATAAACGTCTGCTGCCTTTCCTGAAGAAACACGGTTGTTCCGTACTGTTTTGGCCGGATTTGGCATCTTGCCATTACGGTAAAAAGGCCATGGAGTGGTACGCCGCCAACAACGTGCAGGTGGTTCCCAAGGACAAGAACCCTCCCAACACGCCAGAGCTCCGCCCAATTGAGAAATACTGGGCTATTGTCAAGCGGAACCTAAAGAAGACCAAAAAAACTGCAAGGACGAGCAGCAGTTCAAGGCAAACTGGCTTTCTGCGGCGAAGAAGGTGGACAAGGTGGCTGTACAAAATCTGATGGCAGGGGTCAAGCGTAAGGCCCGGCAATTCAGATTTGGAAAAGCGGAAGCCTAACTGAATATTTTTCCTGAATTTTATACTAATTGAACTTGAAAAAGAAATTTAATTTGATTTTTTAAATAAACGATTTCACCTATTTACAGCCGTTTTCCCTTGACCAAATTTTGACCGTATCACCCTTTAGTTCGTTGAATTTCTCAGGGCATAGGTTTGGTTCTACTGAATGTTAATTAGCTTGTTCATCTTTATATGTAAACTTTAGAAATCACTCTTGTTTCATTGGCACCGTTAGTGAAATGAGTTGTTTATCAAGTTCATACTTATGCTGATTTGAAAAATTTATGCTTGTTTCAGAATACACTAATTCTTAAGAGCTTAAATAATTAAGCTCTCAATTTCAACTTTGGAAACATATTTGGAACACTACATTGAAAGCCGACAGAAAGCTAAGTTCCACACACAACAGCTTCATCAATTCCTAGAATTTTCCTTATACCTTTGGAGGTTACTGGTATAATTTTCTAGAAATCCTCAATCCCTCAATTTTTTAGCTGTCAATCTCAACCGCAATTATTCACAAATTTCTTCAACGAAAACATTCGCTCTGAGCCAGCCCCACTCAAAACAACACTCATAATTGTTTACAGTTTACGGTTTGCTATATATGCTTACAACATGGCATTTTTTCTGCAGCGTTTCTTTTATCCGATTAAATCCTTGTTTTTATTTTTCAAAACAACCGCAAAACACAGCAACAATTGCGAAAGCTCAACACCTAGTCACAATCCCATTACAGCAATTGTTTTCCGGTCCTCCCCCTTGGCTGTTGCTTCCCCCTCTCGTCTGTTGTGTGGCGGCTGAGAAAAGAGTCGGTGCGGCCCAGTTCGCCTCAGTCCTTTGTATTTGTTTTGCCACCCACTTTGCCACCCCAGCTGTTTAGAGTTCTCTGAGCGGCTGATTTGTGTATGAAACGATGGAAGGCAGCAGCAGCAGCAACGAAAAAAACGACGCAGACTGACTGGCTGGAGGGGACTTCAATGATCCTTCCGAGAAAATGGACCCCTTTTTCCACAACACTGTGCGCCTTTATGAATAATTTTTTTTCGTCCGAAAGGAAGCCACTTTTCGACTCCGTCCCGTGCCGTTATCGTGAAATCGGGCCCGCATTCTCCCGAACACATCAGAAAGTTGTTTTTGTGAGTCCCAATAGCACTGTTACTAGTTTCAGTTTGATCCGTCCCCTTTTCGTCAAAGCACTTCGTGGCCAGTCGCAGTGGGCGGTGGTTGATTTGAATTAAACATTAAGCTTCTATTCAGTAAATGTCATGGCACAGTAGTGATGGCAGGAATTCTAGGATTTCATTTTTTCAGAAGTAGTAAACTAATGCTTTAAATACCGTTGGCAACCCTGCCACCACTCACGCGCTACCATCATCGATAAATATGTGGATGTCAAAATGGCCTCAGTTAGTTGTGAACAACTGCCGCGGCATAAGAAAACGAAAAAAAAAATGGAAAGAGCAGCCACGTTCAGCTAGACATGTTGTCTGGCACGATTGGGCATTATATCGCGCCCGGATGCGACTCGAGCTTTGCACCCGGTTGGGGTGGGTAAAGCCGACTGGCTTATAAATAAGACGAACATTCTTCCACCCGTAAGGCACGTTTTAATACCGTAAGATATGAGAAATTCGAATATGATTGCCATTATCATATGGCCCGGTTGTTGTTGCTGTTGTTGATTTTTCTATTGTGCATGCAATCGGGAAAAGTGGTGATAGATCTAGATATGGGGGGCGACCTGGAAACGAGGCTAGTCACATATCTATAGGCAAGTTTTTCTGTGTGCAATGCCGGTTCGTTAGTTTGTGTCATTTGAAATAATACTCATCCGTGTGCAACCGGCACAGACTTCAATGTTTTGCATTCAAATGACTCGTCAAGAAAGACGAAAGATTTTTTCAAGTTTCCAAAAAATTTGCATTCTGGATAAGTTTGAAGAAGCGACGAAGTGACTGCTAACGAACGGAATAGATTCAAATGCATTTCTGAAGAGCTTTTTGGCGACATCGAGTGTGCACTGGAGGGGCAAGATTCATACAGCGGCACGTTTTGACAGAACTGTGGAAGGAGAAAATGTGCAAGTGGAACAAATCCAAGTGACAATGTTCTTAACCTTCCTAATGCATTAGGAAAAAGTTACACATAGTGCATTCAGGGTCAAAAAAGACCCAAGACTTTGCTTCGCTCCCAAATATTTATTTTTGAACCGATTTTTGATATCTTGGTGTCAAATGAAAGGTATACATTCTTAGAACGCCATGCTGACCTGTTTTGTTTTTTGATTGGCCATTCTGGGCACATAGGTACCCAGAACCGGTAGCGGTATGCATCCGAAGTTGACAATGTTGAAACCTCAAGTATTTGTACCGTTCGACGGTTCAAAAATCACGCACCGATCTTCAAAAACATCATGCCATAGATCAACCGGAGTATTTGGCCACTGATTTTGAATACTGAATACTGATACCCAAAAACATCATAACATAGATCAACCAGGACATTTGGTCACATCTGGATACTCTGGAACCGAATCCGGTAGGGCCCAAAGAGGACAATTTTGAACCCCAAGTATTTGTACCGTTCGACGGTTCAAAATTTATGGTTTTGAATACTGATATCCGAAAACATCGTGCCATTGACCTACCAGCGAATTTGGCCACATCCGGATACTCTGGAACCGTTTCCGGTTGGGTCCAAAGAGGACAATTTTGAAACCTCAAGTAGTTGTACAGTTCGACGGTTCAAAATTTATGGTTTTGAATACTGATATCCAAAAACATCATGCCATAGATCAACCGGAGTATTTGGCCACATCCGGATACTCTGGTACCGGTTCTGGTAGGGTCCAAAGTGGACAATTTTGAAAACTCAACTATTTGTACCGTTTGCCGGTTCAAAATTCATGGTTTTGAATACTGATATCCGAAAACATCGTGCCATTGACCTATCAGCGAATTTGGCCACATCCGGATACTCTGGAACCGTTTCCGGTTGGGTCCAAAGAGGACAATTTTGAAACCTCAAATAGTTGTACCGTTCGACGGCTCAAAATTCATGATTTTGAATACTGATATCCAAAAACATCGTGCCAATGATCTACCAGCAAATTTGGCCACATACGGATACTCTGGAACCGAATCCGGTAGGGCCCAAAGAGGACAATTTTGAACCCCAAGTATTTGTACCGTTCGACGGTTCAAAATTTATGGTTTTGAATACTGATATCCGAAAACATCGTGCCATTGACCTATCAGTGAATTTGACCACATCCGGATACTCTGGAACCGTTTCAATTTTGTTACCTCAAGTAGTTGTACCGTTCGACGGCTCAAAATTCATGATTTTGAATACTGATATCCAAAACATCATACCATAGATCAACCAGGACATTTGGTCACATCCGGATACTCTGAAACCGAATCCGGTAGGGCTCAAAGAGGACAGTTTTGGAACTCCTTTTTTTTACCGATCGATGGCTCAAAATTCATGATTATAATTGTTTGTCACCTTGATGAAAACGTCATGCCATCTGTATGTCCAGAAACATCCATATGTCATGGATTAAAACCCGGAATGGACCCAATTCAGGCTTCTCTTGTACCCACTAACTTGTATACTACATACATAAACTAATAGTCCGTTTTCCTTTTGTTTTTGGAGTAAAAAAAAACTAATTGATACATGTTTGACCTATTTATTGTACATTTCAGGGTTGATACGAGTAATTAAAAGTCATACGGTGGTCAAATTGACAGGTGATTACGATTTAAAAATTCTACACGATGGACAAAATGTTGTGGTATGAATTTTACATGAATAATTACCGCATTGGCAGCACATTGTTGAATACTTATTGTCGGAACCTTCGCAAAAAGAGCACCGTCCTCTCTTCTTTGTTGGATTCATATTTCTTTTATCAGGCTGGATAGGTGGATGGGCAACAATTGAATTTCCAATGTCTGCTCTTGAGGCGCGTACGATTTGGGCAGAAAAGGCAGCTCTCGGGATCGTTTCACGTCGTGCTATCTGTTGGGATACCAGCGTTGTTCCCAAGCGTTCCAGAAACAACCGTTTCCGGTTCAAAGCGTTAGTCCAATCTCTGAAAATCTTATCGTATTATTCAGTGATAGATCGATACCATTGCACACGACTACATTTTTTCAATTTTTCGTTGCGCGTTTCACGGAATATGAGGCAATGCGGCGATCAACGGTATCAACCGCACCCTTGTGCCGATTGTAAAAGTTAATGATATCTGGCTTTTTCTTCTCTGTAGAGTCAACGGATTGGTCATGGTGGGAGGTACTTAGAAGAATCACATTTTTCCCCTTTTTTGGTATGTAGGAGACCAAGGTGTTATCTTGCGTATGAGCGAAGAGGGATAAGTGGTAAAGAGGTGAACTCGGTTTAGCAATAGATCCTTGGTAACTCGTTTTCCCTGGTTTATTTATTTTTTACCGTCTACTCGTTTGCCCATGTAAATTTGCGAATGGAGTACATATCCGGTAACACTGCAGAAAGAATTAAAGAATTTGATCCCATACTTCGCGGGTATATTGGGCATGTATTGCCTACAAAAAACCCTTCCACAGTATTTAACAAGCTGCTCGTCAATTGTAATGACCTCGTGAGGTGTAAAAGTAGTGCTTGTTGATGATTCCAGTGATCCCAGAACTATCGTATACCGATTACCTTTTCAGTAGATCGTACTGTTATCAGTTCGGATCATTGCAAAAATATATTTAAATCTCCGAGCTGACATTGTTGCCCGAAAGATCGACCGTCCAAGCATCTCGTGCCATAATGTCTCAACTGGCTCCTTGTTTGACTTGAAAATGGATGATAGCAAACCCAAAAATGCAAGCTTTAAAAGCTTCAACTTCATTGTTGACACGAGCAGTTGCATAGCTTGTTACTCCGGGACGATGTTTCAAAATCTCGAAAGACCGCTTCCGTCCAACTTTTGAAAATTTTTTTAGCCCACCGAGTTCTATCTTTAAAAATCCATGATAAATATTCTTCATCACTTGTTGATGAGTCATCATCAGAATTCGAAGTATTTTCGATTACATTATTTTCTTGTTCTCAACTACTTCGTCATCTGAAGATCCAAAATCAAAATCATCATTCATGATGAAATTCAACTGCAAAAAGAAGAAAAAACTTGTCCATTTTATAATCAAAGTAATACATTTTTCATAAAGCTTATAATATGTGACTGTGTTTTTTTACAAAGTTACCACTAATGTTTGCAATACTTATTTTAAAAACACCATAAAGAAGTAGAAATGTTTGAGTATTATGTTTTGAAAAATAGAACCCAACATTTTTTATTTTTCAAAACCAGATCACGACTCGAATTCGTCTATTAAATCCCAGAAACTAACCCTAAGCCGACTATGTACCGTGATACCCGATCGTTTTTTGGAAAATATCGTTGTAATAAAATAAAAAACATAATCATGCCACCTACTAATGGCAAACATCTTCAGTAATTACGTAAATACTGTTAAAAACATAATTTAAAAATAATATCAAATGCAATTTTTTTCTATTGAGTTGAAATAAGAGCCCCATGTTTTTTTATTTTCAGTTTGCAAACCTGCTGAAAACCCGAAAGCTAACCAGCTTTAGTAAAAATGTTAGGGTAGCTTTTGTAAACATATCTTTGGACACAATTTTCTCGCAAACCGAAAGACAAACACGCAAACCAACATCGTTGGGAAGTGAAAATTTTCCCTATTGATGATCTTGATTAGCGTGGGCAATCTTTAGTTGGTGAGAAAATGGCCTCCAAAGGATTGTGTTTCAGTTACAGAGTATCCGGATGTGACCAAATGTCCTGGTTGATCTATGATATGATGTTTTTGGATATCTTGAATACTGAACCATGAATTTTGAACCGGCAAACGGTACAAATAGTTGAGTTTTCAAAATGGTCCACTTTGGACCCTACCAGAACCGGTTCCAGAGTATCCGGATGTGGCCAAATACTCCGGTTGATCTATGGCATGATGTTTTTGGATATCAGTATTCAAAACCATAAATTTTGAACCGTAGAACTGTACAACTACTTGAGGTTTCAAAATTGTCCTCTTTGGACCCAAACGGAAACGGTTCCAGAGTATCCGGATGTGGACAAATTCGCTGATAGGTCAATGGCACGATGTTTTCGGATATCAGTATTCAAAACCATAAATTTTGAACCGTCGAACGGTACAAATACTTGGGGTTCAAAATTGTCCTCTTTGGGCCCTACCGGATTCGGTTCCAGAGTATCCAGATGTGACCAAATGTCCTGGTTGATCTATGTTATGATGTTTTTGGTTATCAGTATTCAAAACCATGATTTTTGAACCGTCGAACGGTAAAAATAGTTGAGTTTTCAAAATTGTCCACTTTGGACACAACCGGAACCGGTATCAGAGTATCCGGATGTGGCCAAATACTCCGGTTGATCTATGGCATGATGTTTTTGAAGATCGGTGCTCAAAATCGTGATTTTTGAACCGTCGAACGGTACAAATACTTGAGGTTTCAACATTGTCAACTTCGGATGCATACCGCTACCGGTTCTGGGTACCTATGTGCCCAGAATGGCCAATCAAAAAACAAAACAGGTCAGCATGGCGTTCTAAGAATGTATACCTTTCATTTGACACCAAGATATCAAAAATCAGTTCAAAAATAAATATTTGGGAGCGAAGCAAAGTCTTGGGCCTTTTTTGACCCTGAATGCACTATGTGTAACTTTTTTTGTAGCGGCACTTCTAGAGGTCGCTGAAAGCTGTTACTACCCAAAATATATTCGTTTTCAAAAGTCAGGAAAAGTCAGAAAATTTTAGAGTCCTAGTTTATTCCGTTTAGACGTAAGAGCTTTTTTGTGATGTTGATTGGACAAAAACGACCCCAATGCACAAGGAAGGTTAAGGGTATAGTGAGACGTCATTTTATATTATAGCGACAAGCTGAACGTTGCTTTGATTGGCGAT
The DNA here is from genome assembly GCA_034211315.2 of Aedes japonicus. NCBI lineage: Eukaryota > Metazoa > Arthropoda > Insecta > Diptera > Culicidae > Aedes > Aedes japonicus. The sequence goes on from JASCZW010005740.1 coordinate 84,410, forward strand.
GGAATTGTTTGGAGGACGAAGACATCACTATACATCTTGTTTTAACCAATTCAATGTGGATTTTTTCAATAACGTATTTCTACATAATGTATGGTATACATGCCTGAACAAATGATAAAAACCATTAAAATGATACAATTTGCGAACAATTTTTGTCCTAAGTTGTTCTGGACTTTAAGATTTAGAGTTTAGATCTTGATGTTCTACATGATCAATAAGGAGTGTTACATCAAGGCAACCCATGTTTTTTCATCATTGACAGTAAAATAAAATATCGAATCATTCTATGTCCAACCTTCGAGCAGATTTTGGGAATCACTCTCTTCAAACATCACCGAGTTTGTCTTCGACGAAGAAAACGGAGTTACGTTTGGACGTTGGTTTGACCGCTATCAAGATCTCTCCGAGAACGATGCCCGCCTGTTGGACGATGCCGCCAAGGTCCGTCTTTTTCTCCGCAAGCTGGACACCCCTTCGCAAAGCCGTTACCTCAATTACATTCTACCGAAGCTTCCGAAAGAGGTCCGTTTGAAGACACCGTGAAGATCCTCAAAAAAATCTTTGGAACTCAAACATCCACATTTCGGAAGCGGTTCCAGTGTCTTCAACTAGTAAAGAGCAAATCTGAAGACATTATCAGTTATGGTGGAAGCGGAAACCACGCCTGTGAAGACTTTCAGTTCCAGAACCTCACCTTGGACCATTTCAAGTGCCTCATTTTTGCCAGCGGACTAAAATCTTCAAAATATGCCGACATCCGAGCGAGACTACTTTCAATCCTGGAAAACGAGAAGCCTCAATCACCAGCCACTATTCAGTTGTTAATTGACGAATATCAGCGCCTTGTCAATCTGAAGGAAGATACCAGTATCATCGAACAGCAATCCAGTTCGAAATCAGCAGTTCACGCCGTCAGGGACAGGAAGAGTGCAGCGTATCAGCAAAGTTTCGGAAACCATGAGAGTAAGAAGACGAAGACACCTTACCTTGTTGGCAGTGTGGCCAAATGCACTTTGTGAGGGAATGCTATTTCAACAACCACCTTTGCAAAGACTGCAACTGCGTCAATTCCATTTAATTCCATCTGCAGCCAAGTCATGTACTCCAATCAACGAATCGAGCAAGAGATTCAACAACTAAAGATCAAGCACAAAGAAGTCTTCAACGAATCCCTTGGATTGTGCAACCGCACGAAGGTACAGCTTCATCTCAAGCCTGGAAGCAAGCCAGTTTTTTGCCCGAAACGACCTGTACCTTTCCATTCCGTTCCATTGGTCGACGTTGAACTCAACCGTCTCCAAAGCCTAGGAATCATTACACCTGTAGATTTTTCGGAATGGGCTGCACCGATCGTTGCTGTAAAGAAACCGGATGGTAGAGTTCGTATCTGTGCGGACTATTCAACTGGTCTCAACAACGCACTGGAAGCTAACAACTATCCGCTGCCGATACCAGAAGAAATCTTCGCCTAGCTAGCAGGAAGTGAAGTCGGCAGTGTAATCGACCTGTCCGACGCATATCTACAGTGCGAGGTCACTGAGGAATCGAAAGAACTTCTGACGATCAACACGCACAGAGGTTTGTTTCGTTTCACCCACTTAGCTCCAGGTGTCAAGTCAGCGCCCGGGGCATTCCAACGATTGATATAAAGTATAACTGCCGACATTCCTGGAGTACGGCCATTTATCGACGACATCATATTTTTCGGCAAGGACTGACAGTCGCATGCTGAATCACTAAACCTGTTGTTGCAGAGATTGAAGGATTGCGGATTTCATTTGAAAACTCAAATATGTAAGTTTTTCCAAACTGAAGTTCGTTAATTGGGCCACATCGCCGACTGCAGAGGTATCCGTCCTGATCCGGAAAAGCTGAAGACCAATTCAAGCATTCCACCTCCGAAAAACGTGTCAAAACTGCGATCATTTCTTGGTGCAGTCGGAATATTCACGATCTGCGTCATCCTTTGGACCAGCGGAAGGATGTCAAGTGGGAATGGAACGCCGATTGCCAGCGATCTTTTGAAAAATTCAAGGAAGTGCTGAAATCCGAATTGTTTCTAACCCACTACAACTCAGGACTTTCAATCATCGTTGCTGCAGATGCATCCAAAACCGGAATCGGTGCCGTAATTTTCCACAAGTTTCCAAACGGTACCATGAAAGTCTATGAACAACCGAAAAATGAAGCTCTCGCTCTAGTTTACGGTGTAACCAAGTTCCTCAAGCTGCTGTTGGGAAGACCATTTACGTTCCAGACGGATCACAAACCTCTTCTGTCAATTTTCGATTCAAAGAAAGGCATACCGGTGCACACGGCAAACCGCCTGCAGCGCTGGACCCTCATCGTGCTGAACTATGACTTCAACATTGCATACGTTTCGACCAAGGAATTTTGATGTGCTGACATGCTATCCCGCCTAATCGACCGAAGCATGCGTCCAGAAGTAGACTATATCATCGCTGCAGTTTCGCTAGAAGAAGATATGGCAAGAATTCTTAACACAACGATAGAAGCTGTTCCTGTGTCGTTCGCAGCCCTTCAAATGCCACAAGCAAGTGCAAAGTTCTCCAACAAGTTAAACGATGCATCCTGGATGGATGGCCAGCTGACTCCAAGCAAGTACTGAAGGATGTTCTGCCGTTCTACAATGGACGTGAATCGCTCAGCATTATCAATGACTGTGTTATGTTCAAGGAGAGGGTGATCGTTTCAGAAGCCTTCCAGCGACGCTTGCTCTATCAGTTCCATCGTGGTCATCCTGGTATACGTGTACTGGCCCGGTATGGATTGTGAAGGCGAAGAATACGTTCGACGCTGCAGTCACTGTGCCACTGCTGCTAAGGCTTCAATCAAGGCGTAACCTGTACCGCCTACACCAGAGAGACCATGGTCCCGCATACATATTGACTACGCCGGACCGGTCAATGGCAACTATTTTTTTGTGGTTGTTGATCCTTTCGCTCGATGGCCTGAAGTTGTGCTAATCTAGTCAATAACAGCCAAGACAACGATCAAGCTTCTCTAGCAGATGTTCTCTACGTTTGGAGTTACTGAGACTGTTTGGAGTTCCTGAACGACAACGGCACGCAGCTCACCAGTGAATCTTTGGGAATCTCTCACATCCACACGGCTCCATACCACCCGCAGTCAAACGGTTTGGCTGAACGCTTTGTGGACACCATCAAAAGAAGCGTGAAGAAAATTCGTTCGGGAGGAGAATCCCTAGAAGATGCACTGCAGACGTTCCTTAGTATATACCGTTCTACCCCAACACTCGATCTTGATGGACAATCACCGGCTTATAAGATGCTAGGAAGACCGATGCGAACAGTAGCAGATCTGTTGAAGCCCCCGATTAGCAATCGTCAGCACGCTTCCGAGGAAGATGAGCATCGAGGAATCTCAAGATACTTGACCCAAGGTGATACGGTGTACGCTCAAATCCACAAAGCCAATTCATGGAACTGGATGCATGCCCGGTGTGATCATCGAACGCATTGGAAAAGTCAACTATAACGGTTTGCTGGACCAACCTAGTCGACTGATACGATGTCACATCAACCAACTACGAAATCGAGTTGAAGCAGAAGTACATTCTTGTCAAGATTCACTACTCTCTATTTTCCTCGATGAATTTGGCCTTCGACAAGCACCTGAAAACGAAGTTCTGCAAGTACAACCTGCTGAATTCTCCGACGGTCCTGAAGAAGTTCCGATTGTAGAAGATTCGCCTTCACCAATACCCGAAATAAAAGAAGCTGAAGAAGAGCAACAAGACATCCCTGAGCCAGCACCAATAGACGAGGATTCACCACTTCCGGATCGGCCTAGACGACTATTGAGGCTTCCTTTCTAAGTTTCAAGGATATTGGTTGTTTTAGAAGGGAGATGTTACATCAAGGCAACCCATGATTTTTCATCATTTACAGTAAAATAAAATATCGATTCATTCTATGTTCAACCTTCGAATCAAGAAGTTGTTTATATCTAAGGACTTATCAAGGAGATTTACGATGTCTTGACCGTGGTCATTGTAAAGATCTGCTGAACGTCATTTCACTGTAATAGACATATTATAGTATTTCAAAATACCTACGGTACTCAAACTATCCTTCAATACTATTGGTGTCATAGGAGCACACAGTAATTCGCGTCGATATGCAATTGTTATTAGTTGTTAAGTTCTGAAATGTTCATTCCATTGCTAACATTCAACCAAACTTGAAGAGTAACTGATTTTGGAAGTGGAATTCGATTGGAAGTAGTCCGGAAGCTATTTGAAAATTCAAGAAACCTCAAGCTATATTATTTGAAGAAATATCCTTAGTCCGAAGCTGAGATGTCGCTGAGAAGTTCCAGTACCGTTGATAACGGAAGCGGGGAGAACGGAAGAACCGCAGCTGGAGTAGGAAGAGTTCGAGTTGGCGGAGGTTCCGTGGTATTGCCGGTCATCGAAAAGTTACGCAGCAGGGAGCGCCACGACATGGGCGTTCGTGATGCGGATGATTGCTGATCCGGAAAGGATGTTGGGAAGCTGTAAATGCCGGAAACCGAGGAAGCGCAGGCAGTGGAAGTGCTGCAGACCTACAACTATAGTTTGATTCTGGATGCGGTCGATGCGCGAGTTCACTTTGATACGTCTTGTCAACAGTCCAAATGTCGAAAAGTGTCAAACGAAACTACAAGGTACTGTTCCATTGAATTGTTCGAAATGATAACGTAGGACTACGCAACTAAATGTAAGCCATTTGGATTGTTCAATGTAATATTCTTTGAATTAACCCTTTCAGGCATAAATTTGGCCAAGCGTTATCATACAAGCAACTTGGTTGATTGATTTAGTGCTCAATAACATAGAATCGATAGAAAAAAAAGGTAGGCAATATTTTTTTGAGGCGTGCTAGGTCATCCAAAATGTCCTAGAGTTCGTAACGTAAGATTTACAGTTGTGCAGTTGCTTTATCCGCTATAGAATGTTATGATGTGTATTCGAACATATTCAATGAATGACCTGGAAGACCAACAGACACTATGAGATTATCTTGGAATATGCTATGCCAAACAAACTAACTTAGCTATGTATAGCCCATAAAGCTACTGATAATTTTAGACCGTAAGTTTTGAAGGACAGTTTGAATGACCTTAAATTAACTACGTTACTGCATATATTTGAATATATTTGAAAATTTATCGTAGCTCCAAAAAGCCCAAAAGGCTATGGTTACTTCTGTAACTACTGTAAATCTTTAGTTCTGAACGCCAGGACAATTTCGATGACCTAGACCATTTCAAGGTTATCTTCTTGTGTCTTTTTACATTCAAAAATATTCACTGAATATGCTTGAATACGTGACGTTACTTTGTGTAGCCTAAAAAGTTACTGTAACTACCGTTCCAAGCTCCAGAACAGTTTGAATTACCTAGAAGATCACAAAGTTATCATTGTTGACTTTCCAAAAGATTCATTCAATATGAATGAATACATATAGTAACTTTATGTAGCCCAAAAAATTACTGTTACAACTGTAGATCTTATGTTTTGAACTTAAATACAGTTTGGATGACCTATGTTCTGGACTCAAGGACAGTTTTGATGAGCTAGATCATCCCGCTGTATCTCATAATGTTTTTTTATGTTCGAAAATATTCACTGAGTATGGTTACATACGTAGCGTAACATTGTTAAGCCCAAAAAGCTATAGTTACAACTTTAGATCTGAAGTTCTGAATTCCAGGACAGTTTGTACAACCTAGAATATCACAAAATTATCTAATAATGATTGATGACCTTCGAAAAGGTTCATTCCATATGTTTAAATACATATTGTGACCTTATATAGCCCTAAAAGCTACTGTTAAAACTGCAGTTCTTAAGTTCTGAACTCAAGTACATTTTGAATAAGCTAAAACATCCTAGAAAGATACGAAAATATTCAACATTTATCAGCGAGAATTCAATAATATGTATGGATATCTAACAAAGACAAATGGAAAAGGAACAAAGATAGCATCGGTTGGATTCAAAGTAAATGATTCTTGGTTGGCTGCTGTGTTGCTGATGGGTTTGCCGGAACAGTATGAGCCCATGCTAATGAGTCTTAAAGCCTCTGGTATTGCGTTGACGGCGGATGCGGTGAAATTAAAAAATCTGCAAGATTTGAAGGGGCTTTGTACAGCAAGCAAGGTACTAAAAGGTGCAAGTCTACGATGGTGAAACCAAAGATCGACGAAAAAGACCAGCGATTGGAGACGTGAATGGTACTTGATTCGGGTGCCACTTGTCAAATGGCTCGGCTGGATCAGAGATTTGTCGATGAAGTGAGGATGAACCACAACGTTGAAGCGACGAACAATTTTAGCATGAAGGCCGTAGCAAGGGTAATACTCTTCTTTCAGTGTAGATTTTTAATTATTTCACGGATCACTAAAACGTTTCACTTATATGACAGCCTCTTTATTTCGTGGTAGAATGTCAACATTCTTGTTACATTCAGTAACATGGCGTCGAATCAAGTGGAAGTTCCCAAACGCATTTTGTACAAACGGCAGCAAAACCCGAATTTATCGGTACTCGATCTTACCAAGAAAAAACAGAAACTACCGAAAAATACCGTGTTTTGTGACAGCAAATCATTTGACCAGCTATTGACTGTGGTTCGGAAGGTTTGAAGTGGAACAATCACGTCGAACACGTGATGCTCCTGACTAAATGAACAAGAACGATGGACGCTCATTCTCGAGAAAAATTCCAATCTTTTTGTGAGAAATGGGGTTGGGAAGTCAAAATCATGATGACAAGCAATATCTCGCTGCAAAAAGTCGTGCTAAGGAGCTTTACACCAATTTTATGCAAACACTCTCTTGTATCATAATGGACGACGAAACAAACGTACTCGAAAACTTTAAACAGCTTCTGGGTCTGGATGGATGGACTCAATGGAAAGGAACGCCGTTGGTGAACATTTTCGGGCAAAGAAGGTGTCCAAATTCCCGAAGAAGTATTTGATTTGCCATACCATATGTAGTTGTGGTCGACAATCTCCAACTCTGTTTTAGCCTGATTTGGCCGCTTTTAACTATGCGAAATCCGTCTTGGAAAGGTATAAGGTAAAAGAGGAATGGTATAAGGTGCCAAAACAAGCCAATCCAGCAAACTGTCCAGAACATCTCCCAATAGAGAAGTACTAGGCTCTTGTTAAGCGGGAACTCTTCGAAACTAAGAAGAAAACAAATGGATTCGGTGATTTTAAGAGAATACGCGTCACGGAGGGCGTACGGAGGATATCGTACGTATAGAAAGTTCGAAAATTTTACAGAAAAAAAGGAATAATATTTGGATATGTCAAAATTAATCAGCCCTTACTGCTAGAGCCATCTGCTGACAAACAGCGAGAACTTAGTTGCGCACCTTATACAACATCATTATTGTGTCAGTAATCATATCTGTCCAATTTTTTTCTAGTCAAAAAATTGTTTTTAATCAAATTTGTAGAACAAAAATTCCCATGTAACTTTAAAAGCCAAATTGTGACAGAAAATTTCAATCTTGCGTAATAAATAACATCCGTATGAATCCGGTTGGCATCATAAATGTTGACTACACTCGGGAATCAATTTTTAAACCTCCAATTCAGTGTAACGTTTGAGTCATTTAATATCTGGACGCACTGTTTATTTTGCTGCGGTTCTCCTAGTGGTAAAATTTGAATTTTTGACGGCCGTTTGTTTTGAAATGCCTTTCAGTGCTGGAAAGTTCGTAAATATTCATTTTGTTTCAAAAAAGTGATAGTTGATGGAAGCCGCGAATTAAAAATTAATTTTGGACAACCACTTCGAAAAATCCGACCTTGATCACGTCAAAAATGTACAACCTCGACCCTGTGTAGTTTTCTAAAAACTTTTCCATAAGCGATACACGCCAAGAAAAAAGTACCCAGCGAAGCAGTAAAGTGTGAAACCAACTTTAGGTAAGTCATGTTTACATCTCACCGTTGCACAGTGGCAAGAACTGATGAAAACTGGAAAAAATCTGTAACTTTTGTCGCTTTTAAGCGCGGCTTGTAAACAAGGCCATTTCCGCTTGAAATTGTCTGGGAAATCGAATGGAACTGGTTTCAATCACCGCACGGATATGGTTGTGGAGTTATAGAGCTTACTTTACCCCACTTCCCCTTATATTCTTGAATAATTTAAAGATATCTTTGCATGGAGTCGCTCAAGACCAACAAAATAGTGATAACCCCATGTGAAATTTCCTGGAAAATCGAATAGAAGCTGTTTTACTTACCTCACGGCTCTGTGAACGAAGATATGGCTGGCTTTACCCCACTTCCCCTAGTATTCTTGAATAGTTTATAGATATCTTTGCTCGAAACTGCTCAAAATCAACAAAATAGTGCTAATCTCATGTGAAATTTCCTGAAAAATCGAATAAAGGTTGTTTCAACCACCGCACGACTTTGTGAACAGAGATATGGCTGGTTTTACCCCACTTCCCCTTATATTATTGAATAATTTATAGATATCTTTGCTCGGAGTCGTTCAAGATCAACAAAATATGACTAGTCCTATGCGAAATTTCCTGAAAAATCAAAAAAAGGCTGTTTCAACCACCGCACGGCTCTGTGAAGAGAGATATGGCTGATTTTACCTCACTTCCCCTTGTATTATTGAATAATTTATAGATATCTTTGCTCGGAGTCGCTCAAGATCAACAAAATATGACTATTTCTATGTGAAATTTCCTGAAAAATCGAATACAGGCTGTTTCAACCACCGCACGACTTCGTGAACAGAGATATGGCTGGTTTTACCCCACTCCCTTATATTAATGAATAATTTATAGATATCTTTGCTCGAAGTCGTTCAAGATCAACAAAATATGACTAGTCCTATGCAAAATTTTCTGAGAAAATCGAATACAGAGCTGTTTTCAACCACCGCACGGCTCTGTGAAAAGAGATATGACTGATTTTACCTACTTCCCCTTGTATTATTGAATAGTTTATAGATATCTTTGCTCGAGTAGTTCAAGATCAACAAATATATGACTTTTCCTATGTGAAATTTTCTGGAAAAATCGAATACAGGCTGTTTCAACCACCGCACGGCTCTGTGAAAAAGAGATATGACTGATTTTACCCCACTTCCCTTGTATTATTGAATAGTTTATAGATATCTTTGCTCAGAGTCGTTCAAGATCAACAAAATATGACTAGTCCTATGCAAAATTTTCTGGAAAATCGAATACAGGCTGTTTCAACCACCGCACGGCTCTGTGAAAGAGATATGGCTCATTTTACCCCACTTCTCCTTGTATTATTCAATAATTTATAGATATCTTTCAAGAAAAATTGAAATTTCATTGATTTACGAATACTTTGATTAACATAAGTTCCCATCTCTTTAATATAGCTTTTATATTTATTTTCTTTATCTCATCGTCTTTCTCATTACCACCTTAGTAAACATCGTCACTATCGTCGGTGTAGTAGGTAACTATTAATTACTTCTATTATCATCGCTACTGTCGTCATTGCCATCAACATTATCGCTACTGCTCTTGTCACTATCACTGGAATAGCCATCTGAGCAAATCTTCACACTGGAAGACATGCTTGAAGCTCACCTGCATCAATGGCCACATATCGATTCATTAGAGCTTCGAAACGTTCATCACCTATATTTCCTGCATTTAGCTCCGAGACCGCTTGTGTAAGCTACATACGACATTTTGGGGTCTGACCATGCTAAAACTTACACGCATCATATCCGTCAAATTATCCACTGCGGAAGTCTGTACTTGAAAGATGCGTTCGAGAAACTTATGCCTTTTATGGCACCTTTCACCGGCCTGCTCGTCTTTACGGTTTAACGAGAATGGCTCGAGAAAATTAAACGAGAACTGGTTCATTTAGCATCAATGAAATTTTGTTGAATGAGAAGTTGCTTTACTAGAATTTGCAACGAGAGTATCAGGCAGGTGTTTATACTTATGGGATGCTTGCTGGGAGCCGTCTCACAAATGGAAATTCATCCATAATTTGTACTTCTGACACGTTATTGTACAGCTGTCTCAACTTCCTCAGGATCCAATTTCTGATAGACACGCGCCAATCGAGATATCAAACGTAAATTCGTTACAAGCTCTTACATTGATGTTGAGAACCTGCTTCATAAATACCTCAGGTTGGATCAAGGAGACTCTGTGCCATACTTCCAGTATTCGGAACTTCCACTTCTCTCAATTTTCGATCGATTAATGCTGAGGTTGAAATGTCTTTCGAATGGTTACCCATCATGACGTCCAGACTTCAGCTGACAACTTTCCGAAAATTTCAGGAAGTTTCACATAGGACTTGTCATATTTGGTTGATCTTGAGACACTCCGAGTAAAGATACCTATAAACTATTCATTAATCACCAAAGGGAAGTGAGGTAAAATGAGCCATATCTCATTTCACAGAGACCGTGCAGTAGGTTGAAACAGCCTGTATTCGATATTCCAGAAAATTTTGCATAGGACTAGTCATATTTTGTTGATCTTGAACGACTCCGAGCAAAGATATCTATAAACTATTCAATAATACAACGGGAAGTGGGGTAAAATCAGTCATATCTCTTTTCAGAGGAGCCGTGCGGTGGATGAAACAGCCTGTATTCGATATTCCGGAAATTTGCAGGAAAAATCCTATATTTTGTTGAGTCTTGGAGGCACTCCAGAGCAAAGACATCATAAATTATTCAATAAACATGAGAAAAGTGGGGTAAAATGAGCTTATCTTTCTTCACAGAGCCTTGTGGTGGTTGAAATAGCCTGTATTCTGAAGGTTTTTCAGGAAATTTTGCATAGGACTAAATCATATTTTGTTGATCTTGAGCGACTACCGAGCAAAGATAATCATAAATTATTGGAATAATACAAGGAGAAGTGGGGTAGGCTCAAGACCACTATGCTCTCTTCACAGAGCCGTCACGTGGATGAAACAAGCCTGTATCTGATTTTTCAGGAAATTTCACATTGGAAATAGTCATATTATGTTGATCTTGGAGCGACTCGAGCAGGATATCTATAAATTATTCATTAATATAAGGGGAAGTGGGGTAAAATCAGCCATATCTCTGTTCACGAAGGTCGTGCGGTGGATTGAAACAGCCTGTATTCGATTTTCCAGCAAATTTGCAAAGAAATAGTCATATTTTGTTGATCTTGAGACGACTCGAGCAAAGATATCTATAAATGTATTCAATATAAGGGAAGTGAGGTAAAATCAGCCACTATCTCTCTTCACAGAGTCATGCGGTGGTTGAAACAGCCTTTATTGGATTTTTCAGGAAATTTCACATAAGACTAGTCATATTTTGTTGATCTTGAACGAGCTCTGAGCAAAGATATCTCATAAATTATTCAATAATACTGTAAGGAGAAGTGGGGTAAAACCAGCCATATCTCTTTTCACAGAGCCGTGTGGTGGTTGAAACAGCCTGTATTCGATTTTCCAGAAAATTTCACATAGGAAAAGTCCTATTTTGTTGATCTTGAGGCACTCCGAGCAAAGATATCTATAAATTATTCAATAATACAAGGGAAAGTGGGGTAAAATGAGCCATATCTCTCTTCACAGAGTCTTGTGGTGGTTGAAACAGCCTGTATTCGATTTTTCAGAAAATTTTGCATAGGACTAGTCATATTTTGTTGATCTTGAGCGACTCCGAGCAAAGATATCTATAAATTATTGAATAATACAAGGAGAAGTGGGGTAAAACCAGCCATATCTCTCTTCACAGAGCCGTGCGGTGGTTGAAACAGCCTGTATTCGATTTTTCAGAAAATTTCACATTGAAATAGTCACTATTTTGTTGATCTTGAGCGACTCCGAGCAAAGATATCTATAAATTATTCAATAATACAAGGGAAGTGGGTAAAATCAGCCATATCTCTCTTCACAGAGCCGAGCGGTGGTTAAAACAACTCTGTATTACATTTTCCAGGAAATTTTGCATAGGAATAGTCATATTTTGTTGATTTTGAGCGACTCCGAGCAAAGATATCTATAAATTATTCAATAATATAAGAGGAAGTGGGGTAAAACCAGCCATATCTCTGTTCACAAAGTCGTGCAGTGGTTGAAACAACCTTTATTCAATTATCCAGGAAATTTCACATGGGATTAGCACTATTTTGTTGATCTTGAGCGACTCCGAGCAAAGATATCTATAAATTATTCAATAATACAAGGGGAAGTGGGGTAAAACCAGCCATATCTCTCTTCACAGAGCCGTGCGGTGGTTGAAACAGCCTGTATTCGATTTTCCAGAAAATTTCACATAGGAATAGTCCTATTTTGTTGATCTTGAGCGCACTCCGAGCAAAGATATCTATAAATTATTCAATAATACAAGGGGAAGTGGGGTAAAATGAGCCATATCTCTGTTCACAGAGCCTTGTGGTGGTTGAAACAGCCTGTATTTGATTTTTGAAATTTTGCATAGGACTAGTCATATTTTGTTGATCTTGAGCGACTCGAGCAAAGATATCTATAAATTATTGAATAATACAAGGAGAAGTGGGGTAAAACCAGCCATATCTCTCTTCACAGAGCCGAGCGGTGGTTAAAACAACCTGTATTACGATTTTCCAGCAAATTTTGCATAGGACTAGTCATATTTTGTTGATCTTGAGCGACTTCGAGCAAAGATATCTATAAATTATTCAATAATACTATGGGGAAGTGGGGCAAAACCAGCCATATCTTCGTTCACAAAGCCGTGCGGTAGGTTGAAACAGCCTTTATTCGATTTTTCAGAAAATTTCACATGGGGTTAGTACTATTTTGTTGATTTTGAGCGACTCCATGCAAAGATATCTTTAAATTATTCAAGAATATAAGGGGAAGTGGGGTAAAATAAGCTCTATAACTCCACAACCATATCCGTGCGGTGATTGAAACCAGTTCCATTCGATTTTCCAGACAATTTCCAAGCGGAAATGGCCTTGTTTACAAGCCGCGCTTAAAAGCGACAAAAGTTACAGATTTTTTCCTTAGTTTTCATCAGTTCTTGCCCACTGTGCGTTGGTGGCAAAGAACTTATAACGATCACACCCAATACTAAGTTATTCGAACCCAACGGTAGGTAAACACGATTATACCCAAAGTTGGTTCCCCACACTTAACTGCTCCGCTGGGTAATTTTTTCTTAGCGTGTATACTATCCATCGGCAGGATCATAGCAGGCGACGTAGTGGAACGATGGATCAGAAATTGCATTTGAAAAACGATTATTGTAAAGCAAGGACTGCCATTAAGATATCGCCAAAAAATTGAATACCATCCAATGCACCAACAGGAGGATTCGTCTGCGAGATCGATTGCGATCTTTTCGGGTCAGTAAACAATCAAACAGGACAGTGAAGCAGAATATGGTGGCCGAAAGACGTGCCCAAAAGTTGTTCAACGAAATTCCTACGAAGTACGAAGGATACATTCTCATGGATGATGAAATGCACGTGAAGATGGATTATGGGCAGACTCTTCAAGAAATTTCGTATATGGATCTGGATTAACCCTATGACCTTTTGACAGTAGGAAGCTACTGCATAAATCGCGACCGCCCGAATTTTTTCGACAATTTGGTTCAGTGTGATCGTTGCAGTGCTTGGTGTAACATGACTAGCGGTGGGGTGACAGGATCGGTGGGAAATCGCTCGTGGAACTGCAGCAAATGTATGAACGTCAGAAGCGACGACGGATCGGTCAAATCAAAGTTCGTAGGCTGAGCGGATGTCGTGTATGATGATAAAGCAGCAGGAAGAGCAGGAGATGAAAGTGAAGCAGTTTAAGGACCAGCAGAATTTTGAACGTTCGAGCAATAGTATGCTTGTCTGGAAGCATTTTTGGAAAACGATGGTGCTTGTGTTCGGAGCCGCAGGAGCTACAGGGTTAATAGAAGGAAAGCTAAATTTGAAAGAGGAGGCAGCTGCAATTGTATCATCGATAAAAACGGAAAGTTCCGGATTCGAAGATGTCCAAGCGTGCCATCCCGGAACAAGTAGTCCCGAAATACTACCCAAGATGGTGATCTAACCCATCAATCATCCAAGTTCCAGCACCCAAATCTAATCGGAACAAGTGTAAAGTAAACCCTCTCATGCCAAATAAAACTTTACACCCTAAGCCGCCACATCCAGGTAAGTCCAACTATCCTTCACTACCAGTTAATGCTAATGATGAGTCAAGAGTGTACGATATTGCTACCTTTGAGCACCGAAACTAGCTATTTGGGCTCGGTAGCACGGAAAAAATGAACCCTCTGACCAATATAAATATATTCACATCCTCTTCGTCGCAATTAGTGGAGATATAAGTTATGCATCGTGATCACTCAATTTTCTCTGGTAGTTCACATCTAATTGACCAGTTTAGTAATTTTATGACCTCTACGTTGGAGTTTGGCTAAAGTCTCGCTGAAAATTTGTTCAGACTGCAACGTTCTCTGAAAGGTCTTACACTGGAAGCAGTTCGCAGTCGCATTCTTCTCCCCGAATCAGTTCCCCATATAGTAAAAACTCTTCGCCTATAATCTGGTCGTTCGAGAAACTGTTAATGAATGCGCTCATAGATAAGGTTCACTCGATTCTTCCACGCCGAGAGCAGAGAAGAATATGTTTGCAACACCCACCAGGACACGTCAATATTGGCGGCCATTAACGATTGCGGAAAACTGGATTCTCTCCAAGTGTCCCCGTGATCGCAAATAGTAGGACTCTACTGTGCTACACAATCTGGACTACTTGTCTGGAATCGAGCAACTATGCAAAATCTCGTTCTGCTTGAGTTGAAGTTGATATTTGTTTGCTTCAAATTCACGATTGTAGTTGAAGCAAACCGATTTTTCAAGTGATTTCTACTCAGATAATTACATTGTTTCAAATTTAATGTTAGTTGATCGGAACTACAAGTCATTTTCAACCTTAAAAATGTTTGTTTTAACCAAAAATTTAATTGCTTTCGATCTTTTCGGGTTTGTTGTTTTTTTGTATTCTCCCATGCGCGGAAGTAACGATCTTTGATGAAGTTTGTCAGAAGCAGATAATTTCTCATCTCCATGCGAAGCGCTAGAAGTGGACGGTAATTTATTGCTAGAACGAATAGACATGAAGAGAAAGTGTATTGATAGTTCCGTATAGGGCAACGGCAGGCTATGAAATTGAAAGATACAAGTTTGAAAACGAGCGGAGGGCATTTGAACGGTAGTATCCGATCAGGCACATAACCCTTTACCATACTACCCCATGCAGGGTAGGCAAGGGGGATTAAATCCCCTTGACTGGCAAAAAGTTATGCAACCGATGGGGCTCTTATACTACCTATTGCTTTTTTTCTGGTTCTAGCGATGTGTCCCTTTCCCAATACTGCCTAGCACGGGTGAGAAATTATCTCCCACTGTTGGGTTTATTTTTAGCATGCACCGCCTATTTCACACATTTGTTCTTTTCGTCACACTATTACTTATTGAACTCGGAGAGACACAGTTCTGTTTTGCTAATTCCAGCTAAATACCATCCTAAAATATGATTGAGAACAAACTACATGTTTAGTTTCTCTCATATGATGTCAGCAGAATGCCTATCAGCTGTTCGTGCGGGGACGTGCGGAAACCTAATTTTTTAGTTCTTTCCAAGCATTCCGGTTTGTCAAAGTAAACCAATAATGCGCTTGTGATTTTTTTTAATATTAACATTAGGATGATTCAACCTAAACTATGATTGTTTATACCATACTTTTTTCTCTGTGTACACATGGTTATTGAAGCTTTCCAACGACCAAAATTCGGAGTTTTTATAAAATGAGGCTTCAAAATTGATGGTAAGTCAAATCCACAGTTTCATAACCTCAACTCATTAAACTTTTTGATCGAATGCATCAAGATCCGGCGGGTCAAATGGTGAGACTAGCAGAAAAAAACTCTTGAATATCGGAGAATTATAAACTAAAGACTGTATTCGATGAAATTTGGACACACAAAATAAGTCACCAAAAATTTTCCTTGAGCCCGATTCTTTTCAAACTTTTTGGAAATACAGTACTACTAAAGGGTTAGGTTTTGACATCATTGGTTTATTGAACCTCTGCTCCCAACCCAAATGCCCGCACCTTTGCCTTGACCCCTTACATCAAATTTTGGGCAATGATAGGGCCATCGTGAGATCTCAAGAAGGGCAGAAGTCGTTTTTGGAGGCATTCGTCCTTGTAAATTTGTCCGTTGACGATTCCAGAAGTGATGAAGGGCTGACTCATTTTGCCACATCCGCAGATTGCTTGCCAGACAAGGAATTTCTTGGCGAATTCCGACAGTTTCTTCTTCAGTACACTCTCCGGAACGGCCAACTTAGAGGTGCCACTCCCTGTACAGTTTTCTTGTACGAGTTTTGGCCCCGGAGTTCTGTTTATCGCTCCAGTTTGGTGGCTTCTGGACCTTGTACACATGTAATCCAGAACGTTTCATTGTTTTCTGCACAAAACAAACTGAAACATTCGCCTTTTTCGCAACATCCCTGATCGATATGTTGGGATAACGCTTAAATTGGTTCAATACCATCCTGGCCTTCTCCGGATTTGATGTGCCTCGTTTTTTGCCACTACCATTTTTTTGCTTGGTTGTCTTTCGGTCCTTGAACGTTTTGATCACATACGGTTGAATGTGCGATTCCGAGCTGTTTTCCGATCCATCGATGAGAAGCGTTTGGGTTTTCGAAGTGAGTGCCCAAAATTTGTTGGCGCACTATTTCTTCTATGAAATGAAACTCATTACACAATTGACACAACACAATGAAATACAATCAGTTAAAATTTCAATAATTTTTACCCACACGCTAAAAAGTTACGAATAATTGCGTGTGTCCAAATTTCATCGAA
Source organism: Aedes japonicus (assembly GCA_034211315.2). NCBI lineage: Eukaryota > Metazoa > Arthropoda > Insecta > Diptera > Culicidae > Aedes > Aedes japonicus. The sequence goes on from JASCZW010005740.1 coordinate 101,329, forward strand.
TACAGTCTTTAACGTCAAATCCCGAGTTGAAACATCGCCGAATCTCCATTGCAAAGAGGGAAAATCCTCTCCTTATTTGACACCGGCTGCTGAGGACCCAATGAAAGGTAAAACCGCAAACACACGGAAACAAATCCGTTTCTGTTTTCACGAAGTAAAAATCATTAAACGAACTTTTATCTTATTTTATGATTTCATGACTCTGATTCATGGATTCATGATTAAAATGACAGATACGAGTCATAAAGTGTGGTTTTGCCTTTAATCTAAAATGGTTTAATCAGCTTCATTAATCAAAAATCTATTCAAGAATAACAATAGCGTAGTTAGTAGAACCTCCATGTACTATCACAGCTCTTCACATCCACAATAGGTTCGAATCCTGACGGTGGATTTATTTTTTTGTGTACATTTAGAGACGATTAAGAAAATTTTACAGATTCATGAACAAAGTTTTCAGTATAAGAAATTCAGCTCATGATTTTAACCCGATTGGTTAATGATTTCCTGCGGTGGTGTATATTTATAACCCAAAAACACAACATATTCAAGAAATCATGCCCTGTTTTTCTCATATTGCAGAACGAATTATTTCCCGTGCAGACATTCAAGATCGAACAGAACAGTTCAAATTAGTTGTGTAAAATTTCAAATCTAATAACGTGGGGCCATCTATTAGGTTATTGCTACTTGATATCTTGAGGGAAGTCATGTTTTAAGACGGGTGAATGATATGAAATCGAACGTCTGTCTGTGGTTAAACTCAGTCAAGTTCAAACCAAACAAATAATTCCATCGAACCACATGTGAAGCCACGACCTGGACAAAAGCAGACCTCTAGAATCTAAGGCTCAGCAAACCGTTGCTCTGATTCTTGGAATAAGAGCATTATCTTGGTAAAATCAAGATCCACCTCGAAAATATCACGGGGTTCCCAAGCTCCAACGCGACCGAAAATCGATCAAACTCATCCGAAACCAGAGAAAAAGAAATCCTATGTCGGACCGGATGATGAAGAACAAGCTGATTCCATGAACCATCGAGAGAATATAGAAGAAGCACCGGCCAATGATGCCGAGATTCCAAATGCGACCAATAACGGACCAAATTCACCCAAAATCAGAGGGAACATATAATTCTCTTGAACCAAAACCTGGTTCAAGCAAACATCGAGAATGTAGAGCTGGCCAAACTGCTCCAACATGCAATGCTGCCGTCGATTTCGACGGATTAAATATTGACAACGATTTATATGCTTTTAACGACGACAGTGATGACGAATTTGAGGTATCCATGCCAGGGTATTTTCCCCTGACCACCACACTTCCGCTTCACTTTACTCAATTTTTGAGTACAATTGTATGCTTTCTCTTTTTCTCCCATGGAAATGTTACTCAATTTTCGTAAAAAGTGGATCTAATCAAAAATTGAGTTGATCCACTTTTTAACGAAAATTGAGTAACATTTCCGTGAGAGAAAAAGAGGTAGCATACAATTATACTTAAAAATTGAGTAAAGTGAAGCGGGAGTGCAGACAATGAATTCAGGTACACAGAAAAAATAATGAAAATTAAATGTGATGTAAAATGTTCAAATGGTGAAAATATGTCAATGTAATCCATTGCTTTGTTGAATTTTAAATTAAAAAGAACACAGATAAAAAGAAACATTGAGTTTTATGCGTTATCTAATGCACATAAAGGGAATGCTAGATTTGATATTTATTTGGTATAGTGGGATATTTCATGTAAATTGAAGCCAGATAGCGCTTGAATCTAGCCTTTTGTACAAAGGATTGCCAACATTGTTGTATGGCGCATGAAAGATTGCAAATAATTTCCTTTGGATTGGAATTAAACGAGGCTAAATTTTATGCCTTCATAAAAATAAATTCTTTTTTTCAGTGTATGGACATATATGGAGCACTGATAAAATTTGAAAAATACATGTTTTTCATCGGATTATGCATTAGTAAACGTTACAAGGATAAGTACTGAACTCAGTAAATCCCATAATGGGGGAACTCATGAACCCATGCTGGTGGGGACCAGTATCACAACACTTTGCGGTATTTCTCTCCGATATCTCTAAGTCAGAGATGATAATAGGAAAATTTGAGTACAATTAGATGTTGAGTACACAAATAAACTCAAACGGAGAGAGTTTCTCTCCCATGTAGGTAACAAAACGGAGCGTGTACAAACAACAGCTAGAACCAACACAAGAAGTTTTGTTGAAATATTTGTTTTAAATATCGTAGGTATCATTTAAAGTAGAAATCCTTGAAGAAACGAAAGCGTCGGGCCACTTGGAGACACAAAAAGCCAGGATATAAGTATCGTATAGGCCCTTTCCGAGATAACATGGAGTCCCTACTTATGATAGGGTTCAATCCCATGTGAAAAATTATTGTCAAAGCGTTGGTAATATTGGTCTTTTGCCATTAAGTCACAACGAAAGTCAAGAAATTTACCGTAAAAAGGTGTTGCTGAGTCTGTTGTTCTAAAGCCCAGTACGTTGCTTCTCTGGGGACAGAACAACAGAAAAAGTTCTGAGCTATTGAAATAAATCTCAAAACTCTGAATTTTTCAAAGTACCTTTAAATGCATCATTTCAGTACATTTGTACTAGGGATTTAGAAATATATCCCTGAATTAGTCCTAGATTACTAAGAGTAGAGAAAGAAAAGACCCACAGTTTAGGGTACATCCTGGAAAGTTTAGAAGACGACTTCCCAGAGCTTCAGGAAAACAATTCCCGAGGAAGAGGCTTCCTCTAAAAAAAAAAAAACTTCTCCGATGGTCAGGTAGAATCTTCTCCGTAGGGAGCAAGCAGTTCAAGCAAGAAGAACCTTCAAAAATTCACGACCGAACATTACCAAAGTTCAAGATCATAATTACCGGAACTCCATTACAGAACTTCCCCAAGAATCAAGAGAGGACTTATCAGAGCTTCAGGACGAAGTGGAGGGAAGAGGACTTCTTTGAAGTTAGGAACTTTTCTGAGGTTTTGGAGTTATTCCCAGAAATTCAAGATTGAAATTCCCAGAAGTTCAGAAAAAAACTGACCCAAATTTTAGACGGGAACTGACCAGGAAGAGAACTACCTATAATTTCTCAAAATATCAGGAAAAAAATCCTTAGGCTAGGCAGATTTGGCATAGTCCAGAGGAGAAAATTTCAAAATTTCAGAATGAAGATTTCTCAAAATTCTTTAGAGAGAACAGAATGAATCTTTACAGGAGCATTGGAGGTACTTCTTTCTCATTTGAGCACGAATTTCCCAATAGTTCCGGATCAAACTTCCTCAAAGTTCAGGAGAAAACTTCCCAAAAGTTCAGAAGTCCAGGAAGAAACTTCAAGAACAAATTTAAGGGAATTTTCCTTGGATTTTTTTAGACGGCTTTCCCAAAGTTTCAATAATAATGTCCTCGCAGTTCAGGATGAGTCCAATCAGAAGTTTGAAAAGAATTAGCTCAAGAAAAAACTCCCTCGAATTTCAGAAAGAAAACTGATGGATCAAGAAAGAATTTTTCCAAAAATTCAGTAAAGAACTCCTCAGAAGCAGAAGAGGTCTTTTCAGAAGTTCCGAAGAGACCAAAAGTTTAGTTGGAACTACCCAAAAGTGCTTGAGAGCTTTCCAAAAGTTTCGAATCAAACATTCCAGCATTTCAGAATGAGGATTTCTCAAAGTTGAAAAAATCCTAGAATGTCAGGTAGATACTTTTGATAAATTAGGAAGAAACTTTTTGGGAGCTTTCTAGTTGTTCAAGGAAGAAGTATTGGGAGAGCTTTCTGGTAGTTCAAGCAGGAACTTCTCAGAAATTCAGGGACAAACATCCTCGAAACTCAGGAGAATACTCCCCTCGGAAGTTCAGAAAAGAACTTCTCATAAGTTCAGCAAGAAAGTTCTTACAACTTCAATAAGATTTTCCAAGAAATTCTCGAGAGTACTTTCCCAAAGTTTGGCGGAAATTTCCTTCGTAGTTCAGGATGGGACTTATCAGAAATTTAGAAAGTAACTATGTAAGTAGCTTACCAAATGTTTCTAGAGGGTAAGGTTGGGTTCATGAACGTGAATGTTGAAGAAAATATGAACTGACTGCCAAGAAGTTCCTGAGGAATTTTGACTGAAGTTCAGGAGGAAACATACAGTCCAAGAAAAAGATGCAGAAACGTTTACATAATCACACATTCAGCAAAAATGACATAACTCGCTCTCTTATTACGTCGTTCTTTCGTTGAAAGAAGTCTAATTTTGTAAAAAAAAATAACAGACTTTTATAGACATTCCCAGACATTTCGAATTTCTATCACAGATATTTGAAAAAAATATCTGGCACCCCTGTTGGTAGTACGTGAGCATGACCAGGCGCGCATTTGTGTGCCTGTCGAGGTGGGGGATTCCTCCGTGCCTTGACCTACTCCGCAGTGGGATGTTAGGCAAAGGAATGCGCGCTTGGTTCGAGTAATGGTAAATACAATCCCTTCGCTTAATTTTCAATACTGCTATTTAATTTTCACAACCTACCGTACACTGACGGAACTATCAACAAATTCTCTTCATATCTTTCATTTCTAGCAAATATTACTGTCCCCTCTTGGGGCCTCATGGTGATGAGCGAACATCTTCTTCTACATCTTCTTACATTTTTTTTTCAAATAAGCTTCCCTGCTGTGCTGCCATTCTCGTTTAGCTGTCATTCGTTCAAGAGTGGAGGACAAAATTTTTAACATCAAAAGAAACATTTTTAACATCAAAAGAAACAATTATCGAATCGTGTGAAGCAGTGTTTCAAATTCCATTGTGTTATGAACTTTTCACTGATACGTATACCGATTCACTCATCGCAGCAACCTGAATCTACACAGTTAAAATTATTTGGTAATTTTCAATCTATTTTCATGCACATTAAGAGAGCATGAAAATAAATTCAAAAATTTGCAAGTAAATACATGATTTGGCAAGGCATCTATAACTGTGGTAGGAAGACCATGGTTTTCATCACTGATAAGACATTCAATTCAGAGGTGTACAGAACGGAATGTCTCCAAAAGCGAATTTTGCCATTCATCAGATCCCACAATGAACCTGTCATGTTTCGGCCAGATCATGCCAGCTGTCATTACAGAAAAACAGTGCTACACTGGTATGACACCAACGGGATTCAGTTTGTACCGAAACAATTCAACTCTGACCGATAGAGAGATTTTGGGCTATTATGAAGAGGAAGCTGAAGGAGAATGGCAGTGTTGTCAAAAGCATCAATGAATTGAGAACCAAGTGGAATAAGATTGCCAAAACGATGGATAAGAATTATGTCGCCGGTTGATGAAACGTATTCCGGGAAAAGTCCACAAATTTCTTCGAAATCGAGATGATTAATTTTTTTTTGTATTTTCCCTCTAAAGCTCACATAAAGTCGAAAATTTTAATAAAAACAGAATACTATTTTGTTTATGTATATCCGAAATATACGCAATAGTCTATGTTTCAATTCTAACTGGGCCACACCTTAAACTATGTAATAGTTTTCTGTGATATCATAAGATCATCTTGAGGTATCCATTTGCTCTCAATCTCCACTCGGGGTTCCCATCACCTGAATAATTTCCAATTAGAATGTCAGCTCATGTCAAAACCAATTTCTTTGGATCCGATTCAAAATAGCCTCTGTCTCTGGACATCAAATAGCATCAACCAGGGATGGTTTAAAATTTAAATTTAATCTTGAGCATCGCCTCAATCCAAATCGAACACAGCTTTTAATTGGCACAGCAATTCAATCAAATTTGCTTCTCGCTTAGCTAATTGAAAATGCTCGTCCTCGTCCTTGTTTTGCGTACATCCAAAGTAACCAACAATCTGCTAAGCATCCATAGGCATGACCGGAATGTGCTTCAGGTGCTACAAAGACAGAATGATCAATGGATTCAATTGAAGTATCAATCTACCAGATGGATTTCTGTTGACTAAGCTCGGTATCCCAGCGACGGCGACGTCGGTGAACTTCACTTCCGTCAAAGAAAATGAATTTTCAATGATTTTCAACCCAGTAATTCGTTATTTCGTTATGCAACCAACTCAAACAGCATAGAAGAATTGATTCCACCATTCCACCTCCCAATTCGACCGATTACCCCAACAAAACGGTTTTGATTTCCACTCCCCGCGACCAGGCGCTCGATCCTTCACGTACGTTTATGTAAACAAATCACCCGGGAGCCAATATGCCAGCGCTTGCTTGGGTTTCATTGAGTTTTCTTTTATTACATTACGACCGACTACTAGATTGGTAGTATCCTTTTCCTGATTCGCTTTCTATGGAACCAGTCGTATACATATTGTCACTCTTGAGTAGCTTGATTTTTGGCTGCTGCTGCTGATGATGCTATCACTGGAAGGATGTCCTAGAGTCATCCAATAATCCCCCCCCCCCCCCCTGCACCCACTTCCTTCGATCCCGCATCCTAAAATACAATACAAAGGGTCTGTTGTTGGCGCTCGCTCTCTCCTATCGATTGAACCATTATGGTGTTCATGTGACTATTTAGCAGAATTCTCGCGGAATATCCAATGCGTGCCCCCCATGTGAGAATAAAACGCGCTCTCTCGTCTCTGACATCCTTAGTAGAAAGGATTTGGACTTTTTCCACACACAAAAAATCTCTCTCTGTGTTGTGTTCGATATACATTGCTATCCGGCAAGGCACCTCCTCGAGCATTGCCCTGCGAAACACAGCAAACACACAGTCCCCCCATGTCCCCTGGCAGGAGAAAAACATGGTGGAGCCAGTAGGTGCAATTTTCGATTCATCTCCACCGCTGCTGCTGGCTGCTGACACTGTTTTCCACTTAAAGTACTCTACCCGCTGGTGTACAGAACATTAAAAAAAAAATCCCCCCTGAAAGTATACTTTTCCAACGCACTTTGCTGCTTGCTAGCTACACCGAAGGTTAGAGAACGACTACGTTTTGCGCCTGGATGCCTCCTCTTACGCCTAAATATATACTATAAATACTAATTGATCACCGCGCACACCACCGCCAGGCTGAATCAAACACTAATTTCGGAAATATGGACGATGACGGAAACTACAGAGGGACTACGTTGATGACGGAGCGTGCGTTGGAGGGGGGGTGCCGAACCTCCCTAACGGCCACGGGACATCACATTCATCACCGACTCGGACGCGACGGAAAAGCGCTCAACTGTGGCCACTACTCCTGCCTGCACATTCGGTCGCCATTCAAGCACCTGGCGTCAGTAGCACTAGCTATGATGAATTTCACCGAAAAAAAATCCTTCCTTCTACTTCCGACCGTCTCTAGCTGGGACTTTTTCCCAAAACCGAGATTTTTTCCACACTATATTCCGCACATCCAGCTAGACATGGCTAGGAGAAGCGTGTCTTGACAGTAACAATTTTCGCTCTTGACTAAGCTCCCGATGTTTGCTCCTTGTGCGACGATGAGAAAAATCTTGGCCGCACCGCAGACGCGCGTATGTGAGTGTGGCGGAAGTATGGCCATTGCCTCGACTCGACCAGAAATCTCATCCAACCCATACGACGTTGCGATTTGGCCAGTTGAACGCCAGTTTGACACTCTCTCGAGCTTTCCCAGCGAACCGGAACCGAATACATTTGCATGTGTTAGTGGCGAGCAAGAGAGAGTGAGAGGGACGACGGTTTGATTATTTCATGAAGCTGAGGAGTTTCGTTCGGGGAAACTGGTCTTCGAATGCCAATTGGTAGAAGAAGGTTGATTTTGATAGGAAAAGTGGAAGCGATAGCGGTTTTTCGCTCAGTGGGTTAAGGGAAAGGATCAAAGGAGGCGCTGGGTAACTCAGTGAGTGACGTTTGTTGGTTGCTAATACAGGTTGGGTCCGGTCAGGTTCGTGTCAAGTCGTGAGTTTCGAATGGGTGTTTGTTCGGTGTTGGGCTTTTCTCGGATTTGGGAGGGGAATTTAGGATCTCACAGCCACGGTGAAGCTCGGCAAAAGTGATGGATGAGAGAGGATCACTTTGGGTGATTGTCGGGTTAGAAGTGGGTAGAATAAATTACCTGCGATGGAACTACTTAGGATGGAGATTGGATATGATGTCTTATTTATGGCAGGGAATAAATAATTTTGATGAGAACTTCATTTCTAGATGTGGGTTTGCTTGATTTTAGGAAAGATCGATGCTTACATTGGAGATGTAACTTTCATACCAGGTATCATCGTATTCGTCAAAGAGAAGTATAATTAAAGTGAATTCATATGCTCAACTTGCTTTTTTTCAGCCAGAAATCCCTCAACTATTGATTTGGTCCTAACTGATTCATGTCAACTTTGTAGTCAATTGATTAGCCATGCTGTCTTCGGTTCTGATCACCTCTCAGTTACATTTGAAATAACTCAAGTAATCATTTCTTATTCCATCAGTTCTACTTTCAACTACCATAGAGCTGATTGGGATTGAGATCAATATCGAACGTTTATGAAATACAACTTTGATCCTAACCTAAGTAACAATTTTAGTTTTATTCCAGCCGTATAGCACTCCTCCAGGCTTTGTTGATAAAACTACATTCAAAACCTTTTTGTCCGCCAACACCTCCTCAGTGCCTCTTTAAAGCCGAAATGTGTACAAAGTGGCCCATTCTATAGACGGTTGTGAAAACAAATTAATAAAACCCTTACAAGTACAATCTCAATTATTTCATATATTTCAATATGGCGATTGGAAGCCAATTTATCCTAACACTGGCTACTATAAAACCATTTGGTCATTTGGTGAATTTTTTCAATGCCAATTTGACGTTTCATGCCTTTACTGGACGCAAAATGGTTTCAAAATGCTTTTTCGACTGACCATAATAAGATAATTTGAATGAGTCCTTAAACGGCATTTAAAAACAGCATTTTACCAGTTCATGAAGTCGAAATAAAACTTTTGCTAGGAGTAAAAGGAACTTTAGAAGACAAGGTTCCAAGATCGTTGTGAAAAAGCTGTATAGGTTCTCATAAAATTTGAAACCTTTTGACACCTCTTGGTACCATAACAAAACCAAATGGATTTCAAGTGGCTTTCATAAAACTTAATAAAACTGGATGGTTTTGGCAATGTTACTTGGGAATGTTCCATTGCAAACAAAAAATGATATCATTTATGCTCTTGAATCATTGGCCTTTTCAATAGTTAGAGCAAGAGCTGCTTCAATGCCAAAATGCGAGGTTAAATTCGATTCAGTTATAATTGATGACGATTGATTCGTCTGAAAAATGTACGTAGGCGCTATGAAAGTCATATGGCGAGATTTACTAATCAAAAATCTTGGAAAACCTCAAGAGCCTAACCAGCGCCTAAGGACACCTTCCTTCAGTTTGGGTCTTACTAGATCAAGTTTCCAGGGAGTTTCTGAAAATTTTCTCTTAAGAATATATTTTTGATGATTCTTGGGGAACTGATTTCGATGAAGTAAAAATTATAACTATATAATTTCAAAATTTGAAAGCACCAGGTGATGATGAAATTTTCTAAATCCTCATCAAAAAACTCCCTGAAAGTATCTTGTCTTTCGTGGTAAAACTACAGTGGGGGAAATTCGTTTAAACGCAATGTCATTTTAGCGTTTATTTTGAACACAAAAGATCGAGACGAAAAATCAAAAATAGTTTGTCATAGCCTATTAGCAGTTTCGTGTTTAGGAACACAATTTGATGGGAAGTTCATAATGACTTTTGAAAAAATTCCAATAAAAGGTGATTTTGGGGGGATTAATCAAATCAAATTCACAGTTCAAAAAATCAACAATCAATAGTTAATCACTCGATTTGTCTCCGTTTTCTGAATAGTTTCGAAAATTCTGTTCGGCATTGATTTCACCAGCTTCTGCAGAATTTTATCAGGTATCAAGCTCCAGGCCTCTCTTACGGCTGACTCAAGTTCACGAACTGTTTTAAACTGCCTTTGTAAACCCGTCGTGCCAGGATGCCCCACAAGTTCTCGATAGGATTTAGATCCGGACTACGAGCTGGCCAATCCAGAAGACTGATGTCTCGTTCAGAAAACCATTTCAAAGATTGCTTGCTGACATGAATTGCTGCATTATCCTGTTGAAATACGAAATTTTCCGGCATAACGTCTTCAGTAAACGGGATCAAAACATCTTACAGAAGCTCCAAGTACTTTTCCGAATTCACCCTGGTCGAAATAGTGGCAATAGGGGTCTTTCCATGGATCGAATAGGCGGCCCAAAACATTAGAATGCCACCTCCAAAGTTCCTGCTCCTTAACCTTAAGATTTAAGATTTCCTCAAATCATTTTTTAGCGAAATTCAATCTAGCATTAATGTGAGCCGGTTGAAGATTTTTTTTTTTTTGCATTTTTGTGTACTTTAAGTGGCCACATCCGTACACGGCTCTTAGAAATGGAAAGCCCCATTTGCCCAAGATTGTTCTCGATTTGCGCACCAGAGAAGTTTCCAGAGTCACCCATTTGTATAGTTTGGATCCGGACACGATTGGTAATCTTCGAATTTCCCGTTGTTTTCTTTTTTACGCCATACTTCTTGCCTTTTTTCAGCAGGTTCCTGATTGCTGCTTCCGATCTGTGGATAACACGTGCAATTTCGCGATTGCTCTCACCGCGACTTCTGAGTTCTCGAACCAGTATTTGCTCCGACTGGCTTAAATACTTTCCTTTACCCATTTTGCCGAAAACAAGCAACAACTACCGCGCAACGCAAATTCAAACTCGTGTTTATGGCGGACGAGGGCTATACAGTGTAAATATGACAGATTCGCAAGATAACAGTAGCATAGGTACGCTCAATGCGGCTTTACGTTAGTGTGCGTTTAAACGAGTTTCCCCTCTAAAATCACCGTTTTGGGATTTTTTCAGAGATCACAATGAACTTTCGTTCAAATTGTGTTCTCAAAAACGTAACTACTGATAGGCTTTAGTAAACTGTATTTGACTTTTTGTTTCGATTTTTTGTATTGGAAATATACCCAAAAATGACCTTGCGTTTAAACGAATTTCCCCCACTGTATTTAACAGATGTTTTCATCTGGCATACTTTCCAGATAAATGGAAAAATGCACCAGTCGCACATATTTTGAAGTAAGACAAAAATCCGGCTGAAGCTTCTAGCTATCGACCCACCAGTTTGCTTTCTTCAATAAGTAAGTTTTTTGAAAAATAATTAAATGCAAACTCAATTTTTGCTCATGAACAGTTTGAATTTCACCATGGCCATTCAACTACTCATCAACTCTTAAGTTAACTCTTCAACTACTCCTCAAATTTAAGTTCAAACAAAACTAAAGGCTACTCCACTGGAGTTGCTTTTCTAGACATAGCATTTGACAGAGTTTGGCATGAAGGCTTGATTGCGAAGCTAAAAAAGTTTTATTTTCCGCTTTATATCATGAAGTTAGTTAAAAACTTCTTAACGGACAGAACTTTGCAAGAAAATTGTCAGAGTTATGAATCAGACCAATTGCCTGTTAGAGCTGGTGTTCTTCAGTGTAGCATTCTTGAGCCAATACTATACAACATTTTCACTTAAGATCTCCCTCATTTACCTCAGGGCTGTCATAAATCTTGTTTTGTTGATGACACAGTATTAACGCTGTAGGAAAAAGTCTTCGTGTGATATCCAGAAGGCTACAAAAAAGCTTGGACCGTTTAACAGATTATTTAAAAAAATGAAAGATTTATTTTCTTTCTAATGCTTCCGAAACTCAACTTATAATATTCCCACACAAGCCTAGAGCTGCATTTGTGAAACCAAGTAAAAGTCAAATGGTCACTACGAACGAAGATCCAATTTCTTGGTCAAATCAAGTAAAATAACTTTGGCTGAAATTTGATCAAACATTAACTTTTAAAGATCATAATGAGGCCATTCAAGCCAAATGTAATAAATATATCAAATGTTTATATCCTCTTACCCAAAGTCACGAGTTTGAATCTCACCCCCGGACAGGTTACGAAAATACCCAAAAGGTATTTGAGTAACTACGACGGGAGATGTACCAGCCCAGGGCTTAAAATCTCGATAATAAAGAAATAAAAAAAATATATATATATCCTCTTATAAACAGAAAATCCAAACTTTGTTTGATAAACAAACTTCTAATAACTAGAAATTAGTAGAAGAATTAGTATCTTCCATTTAATTCCAACTACCTTTGCTTATCTTCGACAGATACGCGTATTTCGTCTACAATGTGCAGACTTCTTCAGTGTCTCGTACTAATAACTCGACTTGATTCTAGTCGAGTTATTAGTACGAGACTACTGAAGAAGTCTAGCACATCTGATAAGACAACAGGTAGTTGGAACAAATGGAAGATACTAATTCTTCTTCAATTTCTAGTTACAGGTATTCCACTAAACAGCTCAAACCCTCTAGGATTCAAACTTCTAATATTCTCAAATTTTTTGAACCGCCATTCTTTATGCCGTGCCAATATGGTATAGTTGTTGTGCTACTAGGAAAGAGGAACTTCAAAGGATTTAGAACAAAGTTCAAACATGATTTTGAAGCTGCCACCCAGGTCAAGTACTACTGAATTACATAGAATTTCGAAGACTCTAGAAGAAATGTCCAACAAAATAATTCATAATTTAAGATAAAAATCATCTCAATCTTCTCTCTAGAGAAAAGAAACAGTTTTGAGAAATTAACAGTTATTCCTAAACGCATGCAAAAAACCCTGTTAAAAATACTAAATAGACAAGGCAAACGTAATATTAACACAATTAGATGTAAATCATAGCTTATAAGGTTGAAATGTTAATTACCCAGGTAACCAATAAGCACTAGCATATGCTGCAAATCAACTTGTTCTGGCAGCACTGGCCGTACACAGACCATACGCGCCGAAGAGGTAACGGTCATGAATTGACATACACTCCCATGTCGCTTCTATCGAATTTTTGAGTACAATTGCATGCTATCTCTTTTTCTCTCACGAAAATGTTACTCAATTTTCGTTACAAAGTGGATCAACTCAATTTTTGAGTAGATATGCTTTTAACAAAAATTGAGTAACCTTTCCGTGAGAGAAAAAGAGATAGCATACAATTGTACTCATAAATTGGGTAAAGTGACGCGGGAGTGTATGGTAAGAAGAGTAGAAGAGAATGAGATAGAGAGAGCGAGAAGGATATACGTCAAGGGTAGTAGAGGAGAAAAATATAAACAAACTGAATTGTATAGTGATAGAGTTCAATAGAAGTTGATGAAATTTGGTGAAAATTGAGTGAGTAGTGTGAGCGTTAGATGAATGACAGGAATTAAACTAGATCTCAATCGTAGCAGCTGACTACAAAACGGTAAACGGTACAGTGGTGCCTAAGTTTTTTCGCGCGTCCCATGAACATTCACGGAAACGGTCTACATTCGACATACAACGTAGTACTAACAGGAATTGTAGGACAGACAGGTAAATTTTAAGTGCCCAACAAAAAATGATTATCTGCAATTACTTTGATTGTCTTTTTTTTGTATTCTCCCATGCGCGGAGTAATGGATTTTGATGAAGTTTGTTAGAAGCAGATAATTTCTCGTCTACATGTGAAGCTCTAGGAATGGACGGTAATTTATTGCTAGAACGAATAGAAGTGAAGAGAAAGTGTATTGTTAGTTCCGTCTAGGGCAACGGCAGGCTTTGAAATTGAAAGATACAAGTTTGAAAACGAGCGGAGGGCATTGAACGGCAGTATCCGAATCAGGCACATACCCCTTTACCATACTACCCAATGCAGGCTAGGCAAGGCAACACAACCCTAAATCTGTATTTCAGATACTACAAGCATCTTGAATGCTATCTGTTGTAAAGTGGAATTTCAAATGCTACTTTAAATGTTTGTAGCCCGTTAGAATCATTTCGAATGCACATTAGCATTGATGAAGCATTAGGATAGCATTGCAGTAAAGCAGCCGTATATTGAGCCAAAAGCAACATTTATGTTCCATTTAAGGTGACATAATTTCTTGATAAGCTGCCGTAAAGACGCTTCTGAACAGCTTATAGGTTACCTGGGTGTTGAACTGAAGCACCTAGGATAATATAAAAATGTTGAATAATGTACAATTTGGAACAAATGAAGAGTTTAAAAAAAAATCATTCTCTGTCTAAAACATGACGATCCATACAAAAAAAATTGAAGGTCCATACAAAAAACGTGAACAGGGGGGGGGGGTGGCGAAGAGGTTTAGAACTGCATTTTTGGGAGTTTCCTTGGAAAAAGCTTGTGGTCGTTAGGAATAGAAAGAAAGCATCTTATCAGAAAGTGGGTTATTACCAATCATTGCTATTGCGGAGGAGGATCCAATAGCAGTATCGGACTAGCAAGAGAAAAACTGCCGAATAAATATGGAAATTCCAGAGCAACTCCCCTTGCCAGCAAAATAAGCTCATTTTCTCTACTGCACTAAATACCCCTATCATCAATACATTAACACCGCCGGTCAAAAAATATCTAAGGAGTGGGGTGCGGAATATATTCAAATAAAAAATAGTCGATATGTCTTTCTTTTTTTTTAATGAAGGTTTACTGACGGGATTGAATAGATAAGAAACATCTACGCCAGGCCTTTGATGATATCGCTGCGTAAATCCTCTCGAATCATTTTGCCAGTCTTATACGGAACATGTCGTCTAAGAAGACGCTGTTGCAAATGATTCGAAAGGAACCACGTTTGAGAAATTTCAATCCTTCCGTCTGTTCCGCCTCAAAAGATGTTACAGTTTCAAGTTTGCTTCCCATATCTCTCAGTCACTGCTTTGTATGGTGTCGTTTTGTCTTTTTGTTATTTAGTTTGTCAGTGTGTTTTTTTCAGTTTTTTTTTTTGGAATTTAGTTAGTCATTTATGTGCTGCGAAAGTCTTTTTGAACAGTTTTCTCGAATCAAAAACAAGTTGTCATTATGTCGCCGAGGTATTTGAATTCTACCTGTTTTAGTGATGTCTGTTGTTACAAGTCTCAGTAGTTCCAGTATCATTTTCATGGCGTACTGATGGGACTCATGACAAAAATTTCCTTTAAAAGAGTTAGGGAGATCTTTGCGTCTCTTTATGTTATCTAATTAGTAAGTCGGTGTTATGGCCAAGAGGGCATTTTGTAACTTCTTCAGTCGTTTATAATTTAGCTAATAAATGTCTAGTTCTTGTGCGCTGAAAGTCATCGATGCATACCTCGTCTTGCCTTGTTTAATTCACTTATCTGTTCGTCCGCCTTAGTCAGTTTTTGTCTTCAGTCTTGTTATACAGTTAAATTCTATAGTCAGTGTACAAATGTTTGCGTTGACTTGTCAGTGCATTGCCTTCTTTTGATTTGTCTAGTACTAAAATCTAAGTCTTCAAAGTCTTACATGCATGTGGAGCCTACAAATAATTATTTGAGTCTTGGTCAGCTGTAAGATTCACTTTCCGGTGGTAAAGCTTCATAACGCCTATTCCCTATCTATTATTTAAAAATTATCGAGAATGAAGCCGTTATAAGATTTTTTGTAAACTTTTGTTTTAATGTGTGGTATTTTTATTATGGCTTTTTGAAATGAGAAATAACAAAATAAGAATGGCGCCACGTTCGTATTTTAAAAAAAAATCTACTCAGTTAATCCAACAGTCTATTCCCTACGCATGTCAATAATCCTGAACACATTGTCTATTAACATATACATATATCTCTAGATTTATATTTAAGCGTGGCTACGGTTTATCATATCAGGGAACGCCTAAGAAAGGTTTTGAAGCCAAGAGGGAATTCTACATCAGTTTCACTGTGGAAAGAGACCCACCAGACTACACCCGCTTTCAAGGCTCCCAGACAGGATGTCCATTAGATCACATCAGTAAAATCAGTGCATCAATGCCAGATATGTGACGCGGCATTAAATAAAAATAGTTATTATGTGATACCTCCACAACAGGATATGTCTTTGGCCGTCATCACAGTGCTGACAGCGTAGACCCAGATCACATTTCCGTGGAGTGGAGTGGAGGGAGGTGAGTCCGAGTCCGAGTGGAGGGAAGTGAGTCGGTATGTCTTCCTGCAAACTTATCTATATTAGTGCCGGAGATTACGCAATACTCACAGCATAAGAAGACTGCGCAGGTGGTCTATCCGTCATGTTTAGTGATTCCAAAAGCAACCTGGACGCAATCGCCAACAACAATTCTTAAACAAAATCAAAACAACATCTTAAAGGAGCAAAATGGAAAAGTCGAACTCTGCTGGGTTCCAGCTCACGTTAGTATCCCGGGCAACGAGAGAACAGACACACTAACTTAAGCCATAGCTATTTAACCCGGTCACCTCATGTGGGGTACCAATCTCCATTCAGCATATACTGATTGATTGCCACATCTACGACACAGAACGAACTTACAATCAATTTTTACTTCCTAACACGAACTAACGTTTGCATTAAAAAAAGTGACAAAAATTGCCGATTTTTCATGGGTTTACTGACAAAACTACCCATGCAGCATCAATCATAGTTACCCATGAGTCATCTGGTAAAGAATTGGACAGCTTTATCAAGCGAACTCGAACCGCGATGGCAAAAACAATGAAGCAACTCCGTTCAGAAGTGTGCGCGTTCAAAGAACGGCACCCCGCCGCGTCGAAAGCAGCATCTACAACATCTTGACACCATTAGACAACAATCAGAACATCGAAAGAAATCCCGATTCCGGACGGCCGACGACCCTGAGCGACAAGAAGCTTAAACGGATGCTGAAGAGGAAGGCCGAGGAAAAAGTGGCTACATCGCTGCGTGCGCTTGGCCGGGAGGTCGGTTCAACCGGCCACACAGTGAAAAAGTACCTGGCGAACATGAACATACATGTCAGGAAGCGGAAGTCGCGTCCACTAGTTTCGGAGCTGCAGTCAATGACGCAGCGGCAGCGTCTGAATAAGATGGTCAACTCGGTTTTCCCGGCGAATCGCGACGTGGGGGTGGTGATGAACGACGAGAACTATCTCACCCTGGATGGCAACGACTGGCAGGGCACTTCGCATTTTACTTCACCCACGAAGGTTGTTAGCTCCGAGGTGAAGTTAACACCAAGTTCCCCAAGAAGGTGCTGCTGTGGCTGACAATCAGCGAGAAGGGGATGTCAAAGCCACTCTTCTTTCGCTCCGGACTGGCCATGAACGGGGAAATTTATAGTACGGAATGCCTGCCGGAAGTTGAGTCGTTCATCAAGAAATACCATAAGGGCGAAGACGCGGTGTTTTGGCCGGATCTGGCGTCGGCCCACTACTCCAAGCGATCATTGGAGAAGATGGAGCGGCTGAATATCGATGTGGTACCCAAGTCGGCGAACCCGCCCAACGTCTCCCTGCTGCGTCCCATCGAGAATTTCTGCGCCAACCTAAAGCGTAAGATCAACTCCAACAATTTTGTCGCGAAAACTAAGGAGGATTTGATAAATAAAACGAAGAACGAACTCAAAAACATGCCTACACGTATGATTTTGTCCTCCATGGCGAATGTTCCGGTTGACTGCCAGCAGGCCGCTCGCAATGCCGTAGAATTGTATTGCAAGTAAGCTTAAATAATTATCTTCCATGGGAAATTTATCAAAAGCAATTATGTCTTAGCTTTTCTTTATCATCATCCGAAAAAAGTCCATATATTTTTAATGCAAACGTTACTAGGAAACGACACCACATTGCCACAGTAACATTGCTGAAAGACAGCAAAATCCCTACGATGATTTAACTTCCCGATGACACAAAATAGCATTCTACCGCAATCAGAGAAGTCAGCTAATTTACACTATTTTTACTGATGTCCAAACGACAAACAAGCATTCAGTCTATTTAATTCTGCAGTACAGCAACCACAGCCGGACAAACGTACGTCATGGACAACGGCAAACTAAACGAAACTACCCAAAATGGTGACCCGAAGCAAGTTGCAGAATAACCAAGTATCAATTTTTACTATAAAAGTGGAAATCAGACAGTCAAATACCAAGTGCTCAGATTTTAATTTAACATGGTTAACCATATACCAAAACCGACCCGAATGACCAAAAGGTTAAAAGGTCGCAAATAAACAAACAAACATACAAAACATATGTTTATGTACAATGCACGGAATGAATGTCGTGAAGATCAGCCAATCGCTGCTTCTAATCAATCTTACTCATACATTTTATATATGTAACTATATATTTGTAGTTGCTCTTTGTATTGGTTCCGTATAATTAAAGAATGTTCTTTCTGTGTCAAAAAATGCTACGAAACTTTCACCGGTGGCATTGAATACGAAGGTAACATAATTAAACTACGAGTAAAAATATTTAATAAAAATTAATTAAATTAAGTTTTGATACAACTGGGAAAAAAATCATTTCTCATATATTTCGCATCACCGTGATTTTGCATGCAATTGACCCAAGCTTGCATGCAATCCACTAACAACTCATTTTCAGGAAGACGGCAACCTGACCCATCATTGCACTCAGTTCATCAAAACACAGACAAACGGCAAAATAATAACCACTCTTCAACTTTTCACCACTCAATGAAGGCTCCACTTCAAAGAGAGGGGAACGAGAAAGAGAGAGAAACAACGTTCCATGGCTGGCAAATCCTAAGCCGGAAAGAATGCCGACCGAAACAACCACAGACCGCCACCCAACAAAGCTCAAGAGGAACCAGTCTGTCATCGACAACAGTCAACCCCCTTAGAATAATCAGAAAGGAAGATTTAAAACCATTTCACCCCACCCCCCTCTCCAACACTCGCGGAGCAACAATTATTCGTGATTCTGAAAATTCCAACCATTCATCGCCCCCGTCGTTTGTTGATGGCTTCTTCACTTCTAAAGCGCGAATGAGGTGCAATCCTACTGTGGAGTTTATAACCACCTTTTGTGCCCCCACCCGCTATCGCGCTCAAAAAACAACCCATGTGGCATTGGAGTCGAGCCCAATGAGAGGGAAAAACGGTCGTCATCGTCATCGTCATCCAGCTCAATTTGGCTGCTTTTCAGAATTTTTCAATTCCATATTTTTCTCCGCTTGGGCAAGGCAAGGCATCCTTCGACCTCGACCATTTTTCCGCATGCGCTCCTCTCGCTACTCGCTTCGACGACGACAACGACGACGCGGTGTCATCTGCTGCGTTCCGAATACACGGGCAGTCGGTGTGGTGTAAGCTTCTTTGGGTCAAACAAAGGGTTCTTACTCATTCAATTTAGGACTTTTCCTGCTCATTGGTTGGCCTGCCCTTAGTAGTGCCTCGTGTAGTTGTGGTAGTAGCGCGAGCAACGAAACCCGGCTATTGTTCGTGCATAACCTTTCCCACTGGATCTCCCGGAGCGTTTGTGAACGGGGAAAACATCCGCAGAGGGATGGGAAGGGGGGGGATTTAGGCGCTTTCTTGGCTGCTGTTCCACTTGAAGAGGAAAGGATGATGGTGAGCTTCACCGCTTGGTGCCATTGAAATAGGTTGCTACACGTGTAGTGTGTCGGGACCTCAGCTAGTTCAGTTGGCAAGGGTACGGCTTACGGGTTCGATTATGTTTTCCATACAATATTACACTAGTGGTTGGCATAGAAAGCCCTCAATTAATAAACGCTGGAAGTGCTTCCAGAATACAGTACTAAGTTGAGAGTAGGTGAAAGCTCCTTGACAAGAGCGTCGAAGCCAGTTATAGGGAGCAGAAGAAGACTTGTAGAGTGTGTATGGCGGTCCTTTTCACTACTCGCGAAGGAGGCGCCCGGGGTGAATCGGTGAAGGAAAAAGGAAATTGTTCGGTTCGGTTGGAAAGTAGAAACGGGACATGGAAATGTAATCATCGCTGGTTGGCTCGGTGTGTGTGTGTGTGCGTGCGGGTCTAGCGCAATGATTATGATGATGGAAAAATGGAGCTAAGCTGGAAGGGATTATTGTTTTATTGTTTTCCAGCATGGTGCTTTATTCATGTATATTTTTATTCAAATTCGAATGGTTCTTTTCTTCCGATAATAAAAACTAGAAATAACTCAAAAGAAAGTCGTCTTTGGAGCATGATTAGGGGGAAGGGGTTTGATTACTTTTCTTCCATAGCTTTTTGATTTATGATCTTTTTTAGTTCATTCTGTGGGAGCAGAATGAACCGTTGATGTGATAGTACACATATAAAGCATTCAAAGAAAGTCAGAACGAAACTGAACCATGGCATTTCTCAGCAAGCAGCACTGTCTAAAGGTTATTAAGTTTGAGTTATTAATAATCAAAATTAACAAGTGCTGTGTAGAAAACCATCATAAATATATCCCCACTCAAAACATCAAACTTTTTGTACACCACCAGCGAGACAGATGAACTCCCACCATGAATGAAGTTTAGACAGCTTAAGCACAACAAGCCAGCTGGCGAGGATTGAAGATGGAACTCGGAAAAAAGCGATACTCTGTTTTGGGTGTAACTTTTTATCGCGTGAAATTTTGAGTAATACTAGTTTAGAGTGTTATGTTTACGTGTGCAAAATTTTATCTGTCAAGTAGTTTTCAAGATGCATTCGAAACAAAAAGAGCTACGCCAGCAAATCTTGGGCGCTTTGATCAATAATCTTGGTCAGTATGGGATAAAGGGTGTATTCGATAAAAATGGCACACACATATATACTCATCAAAATTGAACTGATTATCGGATTTTCTTGAAATTTTCAGGGAATGAAGAACTACTAATGAGTTTTGATTTACAACATTTGTTTTATTCAATTTCGTCTCCCATCCCGAATGCCCGCAGCTTCCTTTTTCACTTAACCCATCAAATTTTGTACAACCGATTTTCCCAGTGTTTTTGTTGTTTTTACCCAAATTTTCTTCAATTATAGCTATGTTTTATAGTTTTGGTATGTTTGCGAAGTTCCGTTTTCATAATTGCCCAGAATTTTTCAATTGGACGAAGTTCCGGTGAATTTAGTGGGTTCATATCCTTTGGCACAAAATTGACTCCATTGGCTCGGTACCACTCCAATACGTTTCGAGCGTAGTGGCAGGATGCTAGATCAGGCCAAAACAGAGTTGATCCTTTGTGCTTCTTAATGAATGGCAAGAGACGCTTCTTAAGGCACTCTTCCGTGTAAATCGCACCGTTTATTGTTCCGGAAGTGCTGAAGGGAGCACTTATTTCACCACATTCGCAAATCGCCTGCCAGATTAGAAACTTCTTTGCAAATTTCGATAGTTTCTTCTTTCGAACATCCTCCGGAACATCGAACTTCGACTTGGCAACGAAATATTCTTGCCCAGGAAGTTGACGGAAGTCGACCTTGACGTATGTTTCGTCATCCATCACGATGCAACCGGATTTGGTGAGCAGCTTCGTGTAAAGTTTCCGGGCGCGGGTTTTCGTAGTGATGTTAAGTTTTTCATTCCGGTTTGGGGTTTTTTGCACTTTGTAAACATGTAACCCAGCACGCCTTATGGTTTTCTGCACAAAACCGACTGACACCTTAGACTTTTTAGCGACATCTCGAATTGACATGTTTGGACGGTTCTTGAATTGTTGTAGGCCTTGTCTGGCCATTTTACTGTCCATTGGACTACTTTTACGACCACTCCCTTCCTTCCTTTGGACACTCAGATGCTCCTTGAAGGTTCTTTTTACACGAACCACAGTTGTATTTGCAATTCCAAGCCTTTTAGCAATCCCCCGGTGGGACGCCCCTGGATTTTGGTTGTGAGTGCACCAAATTTTCTCATTGACAATTTCTTGTTTCGACGACATGACTGGAATTACTGAATGTATAACTATGAAACTTGGCAGATGTAAATAATACACTATGGATATGATCTACTCAAATTTCTAGATTTTTTACTCATACGATTCAAAAGTTACAGAAGATTTTCTGTGTGCCATTTTTATCGAATTCACCCTTTATGGGAAAGACAACATTATGTGAAGCAACCATCTTACTTGAATATTTCTGTGAAAAATGTGCAAAATGTTATTGCGTATATCGACGACCTTCTAATATTTGCTCGAACCTTAGAAGAGTTGAGAAAGACTGTAGCAACAGTGCTGCAGATTCTGAGGAAGCACAACTTGACGTTGAACCTTAGCAAATGTGAGTTCGATAAGACCCACATTAAGTTCCTTGGGCACGAGGCTGACGGATATGGATATGGCGACGGCTCTATCTAGTGGAACCAATTACAGAGAAGAACTGCAAGCTGCAGTTGATGCCCATAATGCAGCAGCCCATACCGTGAAAAAAAATACCTCCCGAAGAAGTTATGATGGGACGCAAAATAAGACGTCGGTTGCCTCTGCTGGTTGGTGAGAAATCCAATCACGATAGAGATCTTAGAGATAGAGGAGCCAGAGAGTGTCGCTTCAAACCTGGGGATGTAGTAGTCACTGAAAGAATGTTACGGATGAAAGGAGATACGAGGTTCGACCCAGCGAGGTTTACCGTGGTTGAAGAAGACAACGGCAATCTCGTCCTATGTGATAAGGACGGGAAAATTCTCCGTCGGCACGTAACCCAACTCGGAAGATGAAGGAATGGAGAGACCGAGAAAACAATTTGGCTGAAGCAGAAGCAAAACGACGTTCTTCGCATCGGAATCGAAAGCCTCCTGCTCAGCTGGACAGTTACATACAAGTATGTGAGCGCGAATATTCGGATCGCAGCGGTGCCAAATAGATTTTTTTGTTGATTTGCTTAGTAAGTATGAGAAATATGAAATAAACCAACTAAAATACATTGCTCTTATTTTCTTTTCCGGAGAAGAGAGAAGATATGGGATATGGGAAAGACAACATTATGTGAAGCAACCATCTTACTTGAATATTGCTGAAGGGTATGGTATTGACTGATGCAAAATCACGCACACCAGTATCCGCCAACGATCGCCCCGACAATCGACGAAATGACGCAACCACTGAGATCCTCCTCTTTCGTTCGTAGGCAGTCCGAAAGGTAAGACGTGTTTCCCGTTGAGCTGGTGTTCCGAGTGATTCCCAGCAAGACCCGCGGCCAGTGTGCCACAGTCAGTCGCACAGATGGATCGGCCAAAGGTTTGGAATCCACCATTCCCCCGTGTTCCGCGTTGTGAAGATGTTCCAGGAGACGAAGACCATCGAGCGGCACGCTGGAAGCGGCCGAAAACCGAAAACGGAATACCTAGTGAAGGCGCGGAAGATAAGGCAGTACTTTAAGAATAACCCGAACCTTTCCACCCGAGACATGGCCGAAAAGGTGAATTCGTCGAAGTGGTTCGTCCAGTAGTCCATGAAGCGGACTGGAATACGTGTTTTTAAGGTCAGGAAGGCGCCAAATCTGACTGACAAGCAAAACACGGTGGCCAAATTGCGTGCGCGAAAGCTGTACCGTGAGTGGCTGGTCAAGCCCGGCTGTCTCGTCATTGACGACGAGTCATATATCAAGGCGGACACCAAACAAATCCTCGGCCTCGAGTTTTTTGTCGGTACGTCCCGAATGGAGGTTCCGGAAAAGTTCCGGAATAGAAAGATGGACAAATTCGCAAAGAAGTACCTGTTGTGGATTTATCGAGAGGAATGCTTGCAGAAGCGCTTGCTGCCCTTCCTCCACTCTCACCGCGGTCCTACGCTGTTCTGGCCGGATCTCGCTTCGTGCCATTATGCCAAGCCTGTAATGGATTGGTACGAAGCGAAGGGCATTAATGTGGTCCCGAAGGATGCGAAATACACTAGAACTTTGTCCGATCGAAAAGTTTTGGGCGATAATGAAGAAGAAGTTGCAGAAAAGCGGAAAAACTTTCAAAACCGATGAAGCTTTGAAGAAAAACTGGGAGAAATTGTGTAAGGAAGATGCACAAAGCCTCGCCCAAGATCTCATGAGCAATGTTAAGAGAAATGTACGAGCATTCAGCTTGGGAGAGAAAATTCAGTAAATTAATTATGCCAAAACATAGCTAATATATAGTTATTTAATTCCTGATCATTTAGAAGTATCCGATTTCGAATGAATTTTTGGTGAACATTTTAGTGTGTCTCATTTTTTCCGAGTCTAGTCTTTATAAAGGAGTGGAACTCATAAAAATTGGCATAAGGATAGGCTGGCAACTTTTCTTCATAGACTGATAGACAGGATGTGGAATTTTCAACAGCTTCTTTATAACATAGCCAATCTTCAAAAATGGTAATAGCTACCGAGCGATCACTACTTTCAAGGTGACCTACAAGGTGTTTTCCCAGATCATCTTAAGGCTACATACATTGGATCGTAAGAAATCTTAGAAAGTTCTGGACGAGTATGATTTTCCCGGCAAACTGACAAGACTGTTCAAGGCTACGATGCCCTAGTAGCACACTTGATGCCATTCTGTTGAGATAGCAAAAATATGACTTGGTAAGTTATAATCAAGTTATTACAACTAATTATCATAGTAGTGTGCTACTTGGGTGGATGGTGTACAGTGCCGTGGAATGATATCGGGAGCGTTATCGGACTCATTTGAAACACGCAAAGGACTTCGATATGGCGATGGCCTTTCCTATGACCTATTTACTGACCTATTTGTTCGATCTCACGCGGCACACAACGTCCTTGCTGTTGTGTGAATTGCAACTAGCCAACAACCTAATGTTATTATTTTATTTTATTTTATTTTATTGACGTATACGGGAGCGAGGCACCAGGTCACCAGTTTGAGTACAAGAGCTGAAACTTAGAGCTCAAACCTTACATAATACATCAGGGGATAGTTGAATGAGCTACGCAACGTTTCTTCCCATGGGGGATTTGAATTTTGAGGAATTCACTATTAGTGCACACCAGAAGTGTACAATGATATTGCATCACTAGCCACAGGATTGGGAAGGGGGGGATAATTCAAGCATATCTTTTCAAAAAGACGTATGTCGCAAATGTAAACAAATCGAGTATTTCATTCTACCCTGTCATAAATACCACCCTTATGTAGTAGCAATTGCCAAATAACATTATCAAATTTATTCAGTTATGTGAGCTAATTTTCATATGCGACCTATCTGATCTTTATGCAAATAGTTCAGATACACCACACAGCAAGCCGACGTATCTGCGCTTAAAAATTACACCCGGTATATCTGACTGACTGGGATAAGATGCGACTCAAATCTCTTTGAGTGCAGCACGCGCTGCTAGGAGACAGCACATTAAATTTCCAGGGTGGCCACACAAGTTTGATTTACCACCAGACACTTTCCATTTATTAAAAATACGCCTTTTTGGGCGACAGGATGAGCCAATTTTCAACATATGTTGTCAAATTTGGTAGCTCCTTCTTGGTTCTTGCCAAAATTTGTCCAAACCATTTTTTTTCTCTGGAATCCGGCAAACAATGTCAGACAGCATTAAGCACAGCTGCCCAAATCCTTTTTTCACCATGTGTTAACACCCTTACAAACGCAATTCGCCAAACTTCAAACATTTTTGCCACCACATGAAAGATAAGTTCATTTCTGGCCTCACCTGTTACAGCCGTGTAGCCAGATCTTCTAAGGGCATCTTCAACGGTGGTTCAAATCGTGGTTTGGATTTATTTGTTTAGACCAAACATCGCTGCATCGCTGGTGTTTGTAAATTTTGTTTTATACCGGATCTATATTACATCACTTCAGAACTTAAATAAGCTTCTAAGTTTCTTACTGAACGCACTCTTTAAAAATTTAATTTAATGATCTTCGGAATATCTTTGAAGATTGGGTGGAAATATCTATAATGAACATGCCAGAAGTTGATCAAACTTCTCGGCAGTTGAATAAAATAATTGGAAATTTCCAGATAATCATGAAGTTTGCTCGCTGTCTTTCGAGAAGGTACATATGATAAAAAGCAGAATATCACACATATTTAAATAACTTACGAGAAATTTTGGAGAAATTTTGGATCAATTGGAAAGTTTCTTGATCACCTGTAAAGATCCCTGGAGTTCTAGGAAGCTCCCCAAACTTTTGGAAAAATCCTTTGAATGTTTCCTAAACTTTTCGAATGCTCAAAAAATCCAGTTTCCTATTTATCTGGGACGATTTCTGAAATTCTTGGAAGATCGCAGGACTACTGAGAAATTTCCTGAAGTGCTGAATCCCCTGAGCATCTGGGAGTTTTTTCAAGCTTTTGGAAAATTCCCTGAACTTCTGGAAAATTCTCTGAATTTCTGGGACGTTCTATGAACGTCTGAGATGTTTGCTGATCCTTTGGAAAGTTTCCTGATCTTTGGGGGAGTTCAATGATCTTTGTGAGCATTTCCTGAAGTTCTGAGAAGTTTTTTGAATTCATGAGAAACCCTGAACTTCAAGGAATTTCTTGAACTCCTACATGTTTGCTGAACTTCTAAGAAGTTCTGTATATGTCAAGCAAAACCTCTAAGAAGATCCGCACACTGTTGAAAAGCTTCATGAATTTCTTGACTGTTCTCTATTGGAAATTTTCTAATTTTCTGCAAAGTTCCTTGAATTTTTGGGAAGTTCCCTGAACATCTTGAGTAGTTCTATGAACTTCTTTAAAATACCCAAAATAATCTGGTAAGTTTTCTAAACTTCTGGAAGCTCCCTGAATTTCTGGATAGTTACCTGAACTTCTGTGAAGAACCCTTTACTTTTGGAAACTTCCCTGAACTCGTGGTAAGCTCCTTGAATTTGTGGACAGTTCCCTGAGTTTCTGAATTTCAGAAAAGTTGACAATCTGAATTTCAGGAGAGTTGTCTGAACTTCTAGGAAGAACCATTAATTTCTGGAAAGCTCCCCGATTTTCTGGTTTGTTCCTTTAACATCAGGGAGAGTAGCTAAACCTCGGGAAAGTCTAAGTCAAATCTAAAAAGTATACCGAGCTTCTGATAAGTTCTCTGAGTTTCTAAGTGCACTGAATTTACAAGATTTTTTTCGAACGTTTGGGAGATAACTTTTAAACATCAGTTTCTTAACCTATATTGGGGCCGTAAAAACTGCGGGCCGTAAGTCTTAAGGACAGATTTGCAAAAATTCCTCAGGGTCACCAACCCCCAAGTTATCATCGAGAGAACTAGCTGAGGACATACGCCAACATCCGTTAGGCTGACACTAAGGCCAACATATCCAGCTGCATCGCAACTGCTGGAAAAAGTCATCAGTTGACTCTAGTTGTCGCATAATCTCTAGGATCATATCCCTTGGCATGTTGAAACGTCGCAGAAAGTGCTTCTTGTCATAAGTTGGCGTGGCTCTATCTATCACTATCAGAACTATTTAAATTCGTTTAAATGAGATGCATGCATTCACACTCTCACCACCACTCAAACCAATCCATGGTAAAAATTTTGCGAAAAATCCTCGGTCTCTGAAAAAACAAAACTTCTGATCTCTGGATATTGTATGATTGACAAGATGATAGTTGTTGGTGGGTTAAACAACAATAAATACTACACCGGTGCGGGGAACGCAAAGTTGGTCTGTTTTAGCTGGTTCTTTTTAAGTTTGCTAATGCAAATCAACTGTAAAGATGTTAAAATAGACCACCGCTGAAGATGCTCTAAGCGGTACGTTTTGAACAGGCTGAACAATGAGATTGGTCGACCGAGTAAATGACAAAAACGCTACTCAAATCATTTGAAAAAGGTGTAAGTATGGTTCCTTCCATTTGACAATAATTCCCGGTGACTTTTGAAATTCCCGCCTTTTTCCCGCATATTTCCCGATGATATTGGATTCCTGCATTTTTCCCGCATTTCCCGATTTTCCCGAGTCTGTGGCCACCCTGAATATCAAAGAGCCCTGAAAGTGCAGTCTGTACTCCCGTGCACCCTTGTTGTGCCGTGCGATCAAAGCCGCACATCTCATTTCGAATTTGCTCTCGTCTCTTTGGGCGTTAACGATTGCACTCTCCCTTGTCGTCTCTGTGCAAACACAAGTGCAAAAAAACAGACACGGCGGCAGGCCCGACTAGTTTGTGGATAAGGATTTTAATAAAATTATTCCTCTATGAACCCATACAATGCCTTTTTGTTACTAGCACCAAAAAATTTCATTTTGCTACCATTTACCAAAGCATGAGTCAAAGCACAGAGTAAAGCACTGAGTAGTGCACAGAGTAGAGCACTGTACATTACTCTTTGTCTCTCGTGCTGCTACGAAATCTCTCGCACATTCGTTTTGTGCGCTCTTCTGAAACAGGAGATGCACACTTGTAATTGGGTGAAGCACTTGCCTATTTTGCACTACTCTGTGTTTTTCGACAATCTCTTCTGACATGACGCAAGTGCTAAACGTTCTTAAATACCGACGTACCCAACCGGTGTATGTTACAAGCAAGATGTCCCACTGACGTATCTAACAAGGTGTATGTGTATGGTATGGAGGCAAATTGGTGTATGTGTTAATTTTCTCAAAAATAGAGCGAAAGTGAATGTAAACCAGGATTTTGATTTTTTTATAATATCATTTAACCATGATAGAATGAGCAGATCGAATAAAACTTGAAGTAAAGTTAAATAGGATTTAATGAAAGCATCTGGAATTTCTACCTCATTATTCTCAATTGCTATCATATGTTAGATACGTCTATTTGAAAAGTTATGCTTGAATTGTTGGTATGTAAAGCTGTAGGGAGAAGAGTATATATCAGTAATTTGCAAATACACTGTATTACTTTGTGATTAATTGTCAACGATATCTTCCACAATATCTGTTCCGCTTGATATTACTATAATTCAAAGCTTGCTCTCTAGTTTCAAAATGAGATTATGCTTCTTGTTTCGAGAGTTTGTCTTGAAATTTGTTTTGAGTTCTTCAGCAAAACTTCTTTTTGATGACAAGGTAAATCGTCGGTTGCCGATGCGTACTTCGAAAGCTGTTTAGCATTAAATTGTTCTCGTTCCGTGGATTGGTTCTTCGCCATCAATTAATACATGAAGGCGTAAAAAGAAATATAAAAAAATGAAAAAAGAAAAGAAAGACAATATGAAATGTTATGTGTTCAAAATAGTGTATAATGGTTATGTATTTTTCTTCTTTTCTCCAGACCCTATTGTAGTCATATCCGGATATTCTTAAGCCTATTGTTTATTAAAATGATTGATAATTTACTTTTTATATGTTGTATGTGTATCTAAAATCAACTAAATAATATCCTTTGCTTTGTTTTTTAAAGCTCATCTGATTCTTAAATAATATCACGCTTGTGGGGCGACCCTGGCGTAGTGGTTGACATACATACCTCTCACGCCAAAGTCACGAGTTTGAATCTCACCCCCTGGAAAGGTCCGAAAATACCCAAAAGGTATTTGAGTGACTACATCGGAAGAACCAGCCAAGGGCTGACAGTCTCAATATTCAAGGAACTTGAAAAAAAAATAAAAAAATATATATCATCACGCTTCAAACTTTAGGAATGATTTCTTAATAAAAAAAAATACAAAAGGGTACGTCATGGCCAAAGTTCCCTATGTCTCCTTAGAATTTGAGCTATGAAGAACGCATATTTCGTAGCTGGATGGTTGACCAGAAACAGCTAAGTTGCACATATATCCATACGAATGGGGCATGAACCTGGGGCTAACCCCCAGTTATCTAAATAACATCTGCTCGAGGGTTCAAAATTATATGTTATCAATGCACTATGGTCCAGATCACGAATTTACGAGGAAACATGCTCCCAGCGCCTAAACTTGAAACTTTACAGCAAAGTAATGTTCTACAACATGGTTTTTATCACTATGGTCCATTTTTTGATGTTAGTTAAAATTAGGGTGGTTCCCATTTTCATGGAAATACAGAAACTAACTTTTTTATTTGCAGAAATAGACGTTTACATTCTTGAGTAAAGTTGTAGCGCAAAAAATTTCATGGAATTTTTATGTGTTGATTTTTTTTGTAGCTTTAAAATTGACCGATTTAGAGCAATTTTCTCTCATCAACTTAGGGTGTACCATAAAAAACGGTTATTTTACCCTAACCCAAACCCTTAACCCTAAAGTACGCATCTTTAAAAGTTCTAAAACTCGTCGCAACACAACTTTACGGTGAAAATTGAAATAAAAACGTTAGGGTAAAAAAAAAACATTTTTTTATGGTATAGTTTCTCTCCGAGGTAGTTTCTCTCCGAGGTCTCTACGTTGGAGACGACGAGAAAAAAAACATTAGTGATCGTCAGTCGTTGCGAATCAAAACAAACCTAAAAAAGGAGAGAGTTCCTCTCCCATGTGCGCATCAGTAAACAGAGTGCACACAATAGATCGCTAAGAATAAACTATACAAGCCACAGTGGTACATGAGCGTCTTTCCATGCGTCAATTTTTGCCTGTTGAAGTGGCGGACTTGTTCCGTCGCTACAACCTACCCCGCAGTGGGATGTTAGGCAAAGATTGACGTCCATGGTTCGAGTACCATTGGATACATGCCCTTTCGCTCAATTTTCAAAAACATCTGTTAATTTTCCTACCTGCCGCACTCTGACGGACCTTTCAACACTTTCTCTTCACATCTTTCATTCTAGCCAAAAAAACATTGTTGTTCACTCTTGGTGCCTCATGGTGATGAGCGAACATCTCCTTCTTGTGCAACATGTTTACATTCTTGTTACATTCAGCAAAATTGCGTTGAATCAAGTGGAAGTGCTCAAACGAACGTTTCCACGAACGTTTTAAAAAGCTTCTTGCAAGATGAGAGCATCTCGCTAAATGACAAAAAAGTCGTGAAATTGTTCAACGATTTAGAGATGTTGAACATTTCGAACGCCAAACGATCATCTGTTGTATCTATCTACGTTACCAATATCAAAGAATATGATCTAGGATGTCACAAAAACAGCAAAGTCAAAAGACACCCTGTTATTGGCAAAGGAACTAGAAAAACCTTCCATTCAATAAGGCAAGTTGAACTAGTAAAGGATTCAATGCATTACATTTCAATCAAGGATATACTTCAAATACAAAACCATTCAGCTCGGAACATGATTGCAAACGAAAGAACGTCACTGGATAAACTATGTGGTTTTAAAGATGGCATACTGTGTCAATCACATGAATACCTTCAGGAATATCCGTTGTCTGTGCACTTGACGACGCCGTTGAACATTGCAATGCTCTAGGATCCCGGAAGGGACACCAGAAAATAACATCAATAAGCTTCAAAATTCAAAATTTCAATGACAGAATAAACTCAAGCCTGGATCGTGTTTATAACGTGTTGTTTGTGCGGACAAATCTACTTAAGAAGCAAGGAAATTTTGTGCCTTCTCCTGAACGACTTTTCACTTTTGGAGTCTCATATAGGAGTATCTGTACGTCTATCCCACACTGAAAACTAAGGAGTGTATCGAAAATAAGCTATCCACAAACTTGCTTTCAAATTATGTTGAAAACCGATATTTTATTCATACAAAAAATTGATCCTTTATTGTACGAGGTTAAACTTGAACATAATGAAGACCGGATGAAATTTGAGTTATTTCTTCACGAATTTTCGAACTTTGGATCGAATGCTCTTCATCAAGTTCCGGACAAGTGTTGCATCGCATTTTTTGGACGCTTGAGCCCAAATTTTTTTGAACTCCTGCATGTTCCCAGCTGCTTTACCAGTCTTCTTGAAGACCCTCTTCACGATTGCCCAGTAACGTTCGATGGTTCGAAGCTGAGGGCAATTTGGTGGATTGATATTTTTCCCAACGAAATCTATACCCTTTTCCGCAAGCCAATTGAGAGTGGTTTTGGTATAGTGAGCCGACGCTAAATCCTGCCAAAACAGTGGAGGTGTACTATGCTTTTTATATAAAGGCAACAATCTCTTTTGGAGACACTCAGATCGATAGATTTCCGCATTTATAGTACCGGTAGTGTAAAAAATGGTTGACTTCAAACCACAGGAACATATTGCTTGCCATACCAGTACCTTTCGACCGAATTTCTCCACTTGAATCGACCTGTCCGCATCGCTCACATCCTCCCCAACGACGGCAGTAAAGAATTGTGGACCTGGAAGGGTTTTTGAGTCCTCCTTTACATAGGTCTCACAGTTCATCAAAACGCATGCATCCGGACGCTCCAAAAGACGCGAATACAATTTCCGGGACCTTGTTGCTGCTCGCTTCTTCTGTTCTGCACTTTGTTTCGAGATTTTCTGCTTCTTGTAGGTCTTCAGGTGGTTTCGCCTCTTGATACGCTGGATCATTCCGACACTCGTTCCTGCTTTTTTGGCCAAATCACGTATTGACATTGATTTGTTGTTGTTGTTTGATTAGAGATACCACTTTCTGCTCCAGTTTCGGGTTGGAAGAACCGGGTTTTCTGCCTCTTCCTGGTAGCTCATCCAAAGAATAGTGTTCCCCAAACTTATTAATGATGGTTTTAACACTCGCATGATGAATTCCAAACCGCTTCGCCAATTTTCGCATAGTAATACCCTTCTCACTTAGCCATGTGTCCAGAACCTTAATTTTCACTTCCTTTTCAATACGCGACATTTTGAAAACGCAGAACTTGAACCGCACAAACAAGTAAACAAAAGAAAGCTGACAGTCAAACGCACATCATGCAGTGTTCAGAGCATAAAGAACCATCACAAATACATGCGTACAACGCAAATGTATGTGGATAGCTTATATTCGATACACTCCTTTCACGCTACGGGCTACAGTTGTTCACGTTTTAGGTGATACTACCATTCATGAGCTTTTCGAATTGATACCTCCGCAGTCCAACATTTTTTGTAGGGCCTACTACATTTCCAGAGATGCTTTTCAAATAGGACAGTTTGGAGCTGAGCATCCTCCAAAAACGCGTCAGACTATTTCAAATGATCTGGAAGCTCTCCGAAACAAATCGACCATTCCTTCAAAATGTGGATTACTACGGGAGGCGACGTTCAACTCCTTAAGATATTTTCATTTTGCCGAGTACACTAGCTTCGATCCAATGCATGATGTTTTGGAAGGTGTTGCTAGTTTGGTCATCAAATCAATACTGAACTATCTAGTTAATCAAACGGAGTCAATTTTTGAAGCAAACTTGAACCACAGAATTGCTACTTTGATTATGGCGTTGCAGTATCGAAAATTCTACCGTCAGCAAGTTTCACTGCCAAAGGACTTAGAGGGAAAAGAAATATGATAAGCCAGTCAGCTTCTCAGATCTGGTTACTGTTAAGAGCATTTCCGTTTTTATTTCATTAGATGGGTTAACTGATTATTGAAAACTTATTTCTGATTTGCTTATGATCATTCACTATTCATTCTCAACCATGATAAGTGACAGTATGGTTGATCATTTGGAGTTAGTCATTAATAGTTTTCACAACAATCTACAACGTTGATTTCCGCAGAGGTCTCTAATCAACAAGGTTTTCCACATCTCTCACTGCCCAGCTATAATTCGCCAAAGCGGACCTTTAGCTAAAATGAGTTGCCTTCAATTTGAAGCTAAATTCAAAATTTCAAACTCTCAATCAAAAGTTTGGAACTGAGTCTTATTAAAAGATTAAATCGTAAACAAGCCAATAATATTATTATTCACGATTATGAAATTAACAATGCAAACAATAAATCCCGTGTAACAATTCTTAAAAGCACATTGGATTTCAGTACGCTTCTCTTCGATTTTTCCGAATCCATTGTTTGTATAAAATCCCCTTTTATTTAATGGAATATAACCTTTTATTTAATGGAACAAGTTTCCGACCTGGGCTTGTAGCAAAATTTGAAACGTGTAACAACCAGACGTATGATAGCTTTTATGATCCTTGAATCTGATGAAGGCCCTCTATTTATTGTTCAGATCTTGTCCATCGTTGAACATTGAACGCTCATTATATAAATTTGAAATACTATGATGCTTGTTAAGATTGATTTAGTGTTGGTAAAACGTTGAAAATGAAAAAAATATTTTCCTAACACAAATTGCGCAATATTTCCTTAAACTGAAAAAGGAAATATCAAAACAGTAGCTTTATGTGCTGCAACACTACAAATTCAGGTAAAACATTTACATTTATACATATACCACCCGCATTTTGCTTGACATACGATGTTAATGTGATGTGACAAAATTGAATTTAACCAACATGCTCAATATTTGAAAATATTAAGTAATATCTAACGGTTACGTCATATTTCCTTTCTCATATTTAATTCACATTTAAAAAATAACAATACCTATTGCATACTGTTCGTACAGAACATTCCATTTTGCAGCGCATAAATTCACTGATGGATCAATCATGTACATAACGGACGATGATCTAACAAAGATTGGCATAACAGAGATGGGACCGAGCCTTATCACCAAAGCAGTGATAAAAAAGCTTACAGGTACAGCACAGATCAACCTACAGCGGGGCCACAGAGGTGCCGTGCACCTTGGAAACGTTAAGTTCCTCCTTAACGGATAATGGAGCCTAACGGCTAAGCGAACTATAGAGGGTGCGCCACATGGCGCATTGGGGTTAACGGAATCACGTCACGGTACCACGACTTCGGGCTGGCACCTATGTCGTCTCCCTCAGTACCGTCGGGTGACACTTACGGGAAATGGCGAGGTTTCATGCGGCATAGTCTGTCTCCGTCCCACTAAAATCTTGGCAGGCTATCAGGACGTTTCATCTCCACCGACTGGCTATGGTAGCCGAGCGGGAGTAGGCTCAGATGCCCACCATCCTAATCTACGCCGATCTGGCTCTGAACGAGGTGTCCCCATGAAGGCCCACGTCAACCCTAGCATGGCCTATGCAGCCCCAAGCTTGCATAGATAACCATGGGATTACTATGGCGACTACTTCACGTGGTTATGGATAGCGGCTGAAGGGGAACCAACAGAATGGAGCCTGCTCCAAATGAAACGACGACGAGGGAGGAGGTGGCCAACCCGTTCGCAAAAAATGGGTCTCATGAGATCCCCGCCTGGTAAGAAGACAGGATCCGGCGGCGCATCCGACACGTGCGAAAGAGCGACTGCCTCGGAAGCGGGGACCTTGGAAAAACGGGAGAGGCCATAGACGGGCCTTGGCTCATGCGGGCCATGGAGAGGAAGCATGATAAGCTTCCAAAAGTGTTGGTAGTCGCCGAACAGCTGAATGCGATAATTGACTTTACGTCATCTCGCAACAACATCAGCAAGGACCTTAAACATAGCTTACTGCAGCTTCGTAGATCCGTTCAGGCGGCATGCCGGGAGAGAGACGAAGAAGAGGCTAAGCTTCTAGCCGAACAATGTGCCAGAGAAATGGCAAGTGCACGCAGGCGGAAGCACGAAATCCTGTCCCACATACTGTGGTGGCGGGGTCTTCAAAGCGTGCAAGACAGTCGCCGGGGGAAACCGCACCCAGTGGCTCAAAGAAGCGGCTGGTATCTGACGGCTCTACGGGCTCAGAGACCTTTGCGAGCGTGGTGTCGGGACGAGTGGGTCCAACTACACGTCCTGCGGGGCTTAAATAGAGTGACCCCGGCACCAAGGGAGGCAAATAAGGTATCAGCGACAAAGGCGCCAATAGCGCCAACACCCCCTCGGTGGTGCATGAAACCCCACGTGTGACGAGTGGCCCAGGCAATAGGGCCGGTCCCAGTAATAAACAGGACAACAAAAGAGGGACGAGCGATGACCCTTACGAGGCAGGGAAAACCCTTGGACTAAGGTCCGGAAAAAGAGAGATTGATCCCTGAACGAAAAAGCGTATCGAAGTCTGGCTCGAAAGCGTAACCGCGGTGAGGCCCTCATCGTGAAGACCGAATAGTCTAAATACTCCGAGGTCCTCAAGGCGATGCGTGGCGACGCTAAGCTCGCAGATCTGGGGGCTGACGTGCGGAAAATCCGCTGTACTCGCACCGGCGAAATAAAGCGTATGAAAAGCTGGCCGAACAGGCCTAGGAGCGGGAGTGGAGGTACGTGCCCTAGCCACGTTGGTGACTCTCCAATGTAAAAACTTGGACGAGATCACGGAGGCTGGCGAAATGTCTACGGTCATTAAGGCCCAGTGTGGGGTCGAGGTTGCCATAACAGCCATACGGCTGCGAAAGGGTCCACTTGGGACACAAGTGGCAACAATACGACTGCCGGTTGCTGCTGCAGACTCGGCTCTAAGAGTGGAAAAACTTAAAGTGGGGTGGTCTGCTTGCCCACTTAGTCTGCACCAGTTGCCAAGGCGTGCTTTAAGTGAGCGGGTACATAGCTCGTGGAAATGTTAAGGCCCCAACAGGAGTGGTCAATGCCGAAGGTGCGGAGGGCATGGTCATAAAGCCCGTGACTGCAAAGAGCCCCCCAAATGCATGACGTGCTCTGGGAAACCAGACGACAAGCACGTCACGGGAGGTCCTAAGTACCCAGCCTACAAGGGTAAACCAAAAGCTAAATACAGTGCGGATAACCCAATTGAACCTAAACCACTGTGAGGCGGCTCAGCAACTGCTGTTTCAGGCAGTTTGCTAGTCAGGAACGGATATTGCAAACATATCCGACCCATATCGTATCCCTGCCGGAAACGGAAACTGGATTGCGGATAGGTCTGAGAAGGCGGTACTATGAATTACGGGAAAATTTTCAGTCTAGGAGGTTGTGTCCACCTCAAAAGAGGGTTTCGTGGTCGTAAAAGTGAACGGAGTGTGCATTTGCAGCTGCTATGCACCACCTAGGTGACCAGTTTTCACAAATGGTTGATCGGATTACAACGGAGCTAACTGGCCGTAGCCCGGTGGCAGTAGCGGGCGACTTTAACGCCTGGGCGTTAGAATGGGGCAGTCGCCTGACCAACCCAAGGGGCCAGATTCTTCTGGAGGCCCTGGCCAGGCTCAATTTAGACCTGGCCAATGTAGGTACTAGTAGTACCTATCATAGAAATGGAGCGGAGTCGATCATAACCGTGGCGTTCTGCAGCCTTGGGCTGTTGAACAACTGGAGGGTGGAGGATGGCTACACCTATAATGACCATTTGGCGGCTCGCTATAGCATCATCCACAGCGCTAGGCAGCGTGCAGAGGGAGGAGCACCCACTGCGTTCGTCCATAGATGGAGGATGTCGTACTTCGGTAAAGAAATATTTAAAAAGGCGCTAGAGCGGGAACAGAGATTGAACAACACCCAAGATTCTCGCGGTGATCAACTCGTAGCACTTCTTGCACGAGTATGCAACGCAGCCATGCACAGAAAGGTGAAATCTAGGGATGGACCGGTTTACTGGAGGACAGAGACGATCACCGATCCCGGAGAACCTGCCAACGAGCTAGAAGAAGGATGCAAAGAGCGCGATCGGACTTTGAAAGAACGGAGTGTCCCGTGGTGCTAGCCACCGTTAAGGATGCTCTCAACATAGAAGTAAAGGCCAGCAGACGAGTCTGCTATGAGGGTCTGTGTTCGAAAGCCAACGAAAACCCATGGAGTGACGCCTATCGGGTGGTAATGGCTAAAACCAAGGGCAAGACAGCTCCAACCGAACAATCACCAGAGTTATTAAAGGTCATCATTGGGGGACTCTTGCCGAGCCACGATCAGACACCCTGGCCTCCTTTGATGGCTGATAATGGCACCGCAGACGAAAGGGACGAAGCGACCTTTACAAATGAAGAAATCATTGCGATAGACAAATCGCTGAAGATAAACAAAGAGCCAGGACCTGACGGTATACCGAACATGGCCATCAAGACGGCTATCTCACTGGCGCCTGGAATGTTCAGGGTGGCGATGCAAAGATGTCTGGACGAGGGCGTCTTCCCGGACGCCTTGAAAATCCAGACTCTAGGATTGCTACCAAAAACACGTAAGCCACCAGGGGACCCATCGGCATGTAGGCCTATATGCCTGTTGGATACAGTGGGTAAAGTGGTCGAAAGGGTAATTCTTAACAGAATAACCAAATTCACGGAGGTTATAGTCGGTCTGTTCAAAAACCAGTTCGGCTTCCGTAAAGGGAAATCGACGGTGGATGCAATTTTGTCCGTCACTAAGCCGAATCCAGCGCAAGAGGCAAGATGCCAGGTACTGTGCTGTTTACCCTTGACGTGTGAAATTCGTTCAATAGCGCCAGTTGGGTACCCTAGTGGCACACTTGTTGCTATTCGGTTGAGATATCATAAATATGACTTGCTAACGGGTGGCAATTAAAATTTTGGAATTTTTTCGAGGCCTCTATGCTCAACAACAAACGAGCTCAGAGAGAAATAAGAGTGTGTATGCGTTAGCTTTTTCTCTCTTCTTTCTGCTAGTATTTTCTGTTTTGTTTATGCTTGCTCAGATTTGCTCAAAATGCCGTCGAAACAAGAAGTATTTCGCGAGCGCGTTGTACAGTTTAGACACGAAATCTCGGCAAACGTATACTGATGCTCAGATTTCAAACGCTGAAATGCCGCAACTGCCGTTGGTTGATTAGAAAGTATTCCAGAAAAACTTTGTTTTGGACGACGAAAGCTACTTCCTCTTTCGAAGACGCAGATTCCCGAAACGATCGAGACTATTCAACGGATAGTTCTACTATACCTCGAGCCATAAAATATAAGTTTAAACATAAGTTTGAACAGAAAGTGATGCTGTACATTGCCATTTCCGAGAAAGGCATTTCTAAGCCATGGTTCAAGCCCTCTGGTTTGGCAATCAATCAAGATGTGTGCCAGAACGAATGTTTGAAGAAAATGTTGATCCCGTTTCTACAAAAACATCATGCTGATGGACAATACTTGTTTTGGCCGGATAAAGCGTCATCGCATTACGCCATAAAAACACAATCGTTCCTGAATACCCATTCGATCCCATTTGTACCCAAAAACCACAACCCGACAAATCCGCCTCAGTGTCACCCAATCGAAGATTTCTTTGGGATTTTGAGTTCCTTGAGAAAAAAATTCCAAAATTTTAGTTGCCACCCGTTAAGTCATAATCAAGTTATTACAACTAAATTTGACCGTAGTGTGCTACTTGGGTAGCTATCGCTGACTCGCTTCAACGTCTTCATGTTCCGGAATACCTGTACAAGATTCTGGGAAGTTATTTCCAGAATCACGTACTGGTGTACAACACAGAGGTAGGCCAGACACGTGTTCAGATCACCGCAAGCGTCCCGCAAGGTTTGATCCCGGTGCTTTCGGTGATGGAGCAGTCGAAGCAACTCGACCTATAAACGTTAGTTCACTTTCATCACTCAACCAGAGCGGTTGCAGTTATACTGCGTTCCAAGTAAAAGAGAGTCACAAAAATGCAGTACGAAACAAAATTCATCAGAAGAGACGGTGGGCCTCTGTTATAAAACAAGGCACCAGCGTCAAAGCAAAACTATTTGGCAGCTAAGGGGTGTGGCTATTGCAGTATTAAACATGGAATGAAAGTTGATTAAATAAAAGGAGATGACAATTCGAATCATTTGCCACCCGTTTTTGAAGACCCGGAAAGGGAACACCTTCAATCTGAATCAATCAAATTTGGAAGTTTTTCTGATCAAATGTTGTTTGAATGAAGTCAGTCTGGTCATTTGAACCCTATAATGCTCTCATTTTTTTCAAAATTTTGGAATGACACCCGGTATAGAGAAGATAAACCACGATGAAGCACATGGGGCAGGGAAGGGTTACAAATTACCTAAAATTTGACCACGAGGCTTCTGCATGGCCCCTTAGTCTACCTCAGTTCCAACGAAATCACACTTCACAAACACGCCAAATGCGAGCAATATGTGCAATGTGGGAGCGGTCGCCCCTTCCCTTTGTATTATATTTACGACAGCACAAGCGAAGATACGGCATTGGCATTCCCAAGGGAGCACGAAAAAGTTCTTTTATTTCCTTCGCGTACGGCAGGATAATTAAATAGCTCTTATTTCTTCCACTTCCAATTAACAGTAACAAAGGTCGAAGACGGTTGGCAGCAGGTCAAACACTTAGGACTCACTTTTCATTAGTTGGCAGACGCTGGATAGTAAGATATCGGGGTCCAGGGTCGTGCAAATTGTAATGCCACTTTGCGATGTCGAACACATGTCAGTGTAGCGTCACCTCGGATTAGAGGACGTTTAAGCGTTTATGTCAAGTATACACGGTGTTCAATAAGTTCGAATACAAGTTTTCATCATTGCGTAGGTATGCGCCATGTACATATTCTGCATTGGTATTGGTGTCAGCTTTAGCTTCATTCATACGCTACCGAATGTGTGCGGTGTTGACATTCTGTTAGTTGTTGTTCGTTTGTTACGCGCGATGAAAGAGTATCGGGACTTCGTAATTAAGCGTTTTTGAACGGTGAGCGACCCGGCGATATATTCCGGCTGCCGAAATCGCATGGGGTCAAGCGGAACTTTGTCTACACGACCATCAGGCGATACCGGGAGACGTCCTCGACCAATGACCGTGCGAGATCCGGTCGGCCGCGTTCAGCGAGGACGCCACGGGTCATCAAGATCGTGAGGGAGCGAAATCGGCGCAAAAAGAACCGCTCAATCCGGAAAACGGCTGCAGATCTCAACGTTTCCATTGGAACCGCTCACACCATACTCACCAAGGACCTTGGTTCAGGCCTTACAAAAAACGTAAGGTCCATGGCGTTTCGGAGGCTACCAGCAAAAGCGGTTGGATCGAGCTGAGAGGATCCTCTCTCGGCACGCTGGTCAGGAGTTTGTTTTTCGGACGAGAAACTGTTCGTGCTGCAGCAGCCGCACGATGTGCAAAATGACCGGGTGTGGGCGCCATCGAGGACAGCATTCCTGAATCCAATATAAACATCCCTCGGTTCCAGAGTGCCGCGTCGGTGATGGTTTGAGGGGCAGTATGCAAACGTGGTAGCTACCGCTTGGTGTTTATTGAAAAAAACGTCAAAATCAACGCGGCGTACTACAAAACTGAGGTTTTGGAAAAGGTTGTTGCCCCAGTCTCCGAAGCCTCTACGGCGATGAGCACTACGTGTTCCAGCAGGACGGTGCACCAGCCCATACGGCAAATGTGGTTCAAGCCTGGTGTCGGGACAATTTAACCGACTTTCTGGACAAAACTTTGTGGCCTCCCAGCTCCCCGGACTTGAATCCTCTCGACTTTTTGTTTGGTCCTATATGATGGCGAAGCTGAACGAATACAAGGTCAGCACTTTGGATCATCTTCAAGACGGTAATTCTCAAAATCTGGGAAGAAATGCCCTACACAATCCCGTGCGTGCCGCCTGCGACGCGTTCGAGAAACGTTTGAAGCTCGTTCAGGAGTACAAAGGGGGGTCATTCCAAGAGAAATGTTGTAACCGTTCCTTGTAAACATAGCTTTCAATAACATAAATCCAAAAAATAAAAAATAAATGTTTTCATTTTTTTAACAAATTTTGAAAGTGTATCCGAACTTATTGAACACCGTGTATAGGTATGTTCACACCTGGGGATGTTCTATGGATGTTTTTATGTTAGTTCGTTGCTAGTTTTTTCCTTCGCACTTCTATACCTACCAATCCTGTTGATGATTGCTTAGGTGTCATAAACACAAGCTTAGCAAAGGTGAGCGCAGATTTCCCTAGAGGATGACTAGAACTTTTTTTCGCTCGTGATGTGCCCACTTAGTGCTGTTCCTGATGGGGAATTTCTGACGTGACGAGGCATGAATTTAAAATCAGTTAATCAAGGCTTGATGGTGATTTGATTGAGATGTGGTGCCCTTCCTAAACATGTCAGGGACACGACACCTTTCCCTATAGGTCAA
Source organism: Aedes japonicus (assembly GCA_034211315.2). Classification (NCBI taxonomy): domain Eukaryota; kingdom Metazoa; phylum Arthropoda; class Insecta; order Diptera; family Culicidae; genus Aedes; species Aedes japonicus. The sequence continues at coordinate 142,925 of JASCZW010005740.1, forward strand.
CAAAAGGAACAACCCCGTCGAAAAGAAACCAACCGAATAGTTAGCCTAATCCGATCATCAATCTTCAACCGCACTCGTAACTGCCCTGCGTGCGCCCCCACTCCAAAGGCAGGGGTAAATTAATCAACGCTAATTAGTCGCCAAGTGGCGCTGGCTCTGGAATTATCTTCGCGCGCAATTGAATCTATTTTCACCCGACTAACACTCACTATACTCCTCCACCAACCGGCTCCAATCGCCTTGATGGGCTCGTTCGAAGATTAGCGGCACTCTCACGAAGTTTAAGAGTGCCAACAGTGAACAACAGACTATCCTCCCACGACACCCCAATCCAAAAAAAAACGAAAATCCCCCCAATTCCTGTCCGTGTTTGACTGTGTGTGATATTTATTGTTATGATTACTATTAAGGGAAGGGTACTTACGGTCTCGACCGGTTCTGTGAGAATTTTCTCGAACTTGTGTCCTAGCAGCGACTCCTTTGCCCCACTCTCGCCGCCCGCTTCGGCCTCTCCCGGACCGAGGCTGCCTTGGGCTTTGTGGGAAATCTTGCGACTGAGGTACTGAGGCGAGAACTTGGATCGGGATTTGGTGCTATTAGCCTGCGAAAGTTGCGACTTATCCGACTTGTTATCGAGGGATTTCTGATGCCGAATCGAAGCTCGGTGCTCGCTTGTTCCGGCGACGTCATCCCCACAGCACCCAACTCCTCCTTCGTACGAGGGCGAGTCGTTGATGGTGGTCAGCGAGATAGGAACTATGTTGGGCGTTTCGTTGATATTGACAATCCGATTCTCATCGTCGACGTCGAACTTTCTGTGTTTGGGGAACACATTGTCTAGCTTGTTTGGTCTGCGGGAGACGGTGGGGGCGGTGGGAGACGTGACGTGACTGCTATCCTTCGACGATGGATGATGACTGTGATGATGGTGGTGATTATTGTTTTGCTTTTCCGTTGGCCTTCGCTTGCGGATTGCTTTTTGACTGAGGGCATTCTGGTTACCACCGATGCTGCTGTTGTTGACGTTGCTATCGCCATGAGGAGCCACCATCGTCGTCGGTTCCGGCACCGGTGGCAGTGGGCAGTGGCATTCACATTCACTACAATCGACTTCGCGCACTGGGAGGAGTTCTGGCAGCAGAAGTCGATAGGAAATTTTCCGATATACTGAAAAAGTGGTCACGATTCTGTTCGTTCGACTTGTGATTTCCGTAGCACATTGGTTTCTGCAGATTCGAACAGCTTTTGGTTTGTAGCTGTCCTGGCTTTTCTGGGGCAGCAAGCAGTTCCGGTCGTAGTAGGCGGAATTTTCATTTACCATCCGCATGATCTTTCTGGCGTTGGTGAAAATGTTCAGATTCGAAAGCGCCGGATGGCCGTCTTGGTTAGCGGCGGTGTCGTGATCAGATTAGCTGACGAGTTCCTCCGTTTCATGCGTCCCTTCGGTTCCATATAGTCTGCCAGCTCGTGATCGCCATTGCTGCTCGAGGACAGATCGTCGTAGCTCAGCGTTTCACATTGTCGCAGCAAACTGTCCAGCTTCTTGATTTCGGATAGTTCGATACAGGAGTTGGCACGCAAGCTTTGTCTCCGACATGGTTCCCCGGAACGGTGGCAACACATCATTCGCCGGCTAACAGCAGTCGGGCACTGATGGCTCCGTGGGCGCGCGTTGCATGATTCGAAGTTCGGGAATGTTTGAATACTTTCGCGGTATCACTCTCGTTTATTTTTATTGCTATTATTTTTATTTGCGGTCGCACACTTTCAGTCACTCGTCACTGGATTCGCCTGTTTTCGGGTTTCGCTTTTCGATTTCGATGGGCACTTATTCATTGCAATATTTCAGCCTTGCAGTTGATTGTGTAACTGTTAAAACATGCGAAAACATTGGTAATAGATGCTTCTCTGGAGGAATATTTTTGCGCTTTTTGACGGGAGTAGCAGTGATGTGACAGGAAAGTTCGATGTGCAATTACGGTCGTTTTCATTCTCTTTTGAATTTTAATGCGCTTGAATAACTTTCCCTGGAGCTACAAAATATAGAACAAAATGCAAAAAGTTTTGTTTTGAACTGAGAACACATTCATTTTTTCACAGCCAACTACTTGGCCTGCTATATGACAGTTGCGAATTCACTCATGGCGGTGTTCGTAAATTTGCAACAACCCACCAGGGACTCAGATAAACGCGTGCGTTGTTCATGCGAGAGCCAACAACGATTCTCCGTTACTATGCCTAGTTGTTGATTTTTTTTTCTGTGAACTCGTCTAATTTTTGTCTTAGTCGTGTTTACATCACTGTATCACAGTAGTCTCTAAGTAATACTTGAACATATTTTCAGCAATTTCTTCCTACAATGCTTGTCATAATGATAAGAACACCCTCGATTTTCAAGTTCCGTGTGGTTGAAACAAAGCCACCGTATGCACTAACACAAGCAAATAGGTAATTTCATTCATTCACGCTGTTGATGACAAATACAAAGTATTCTTCCAAACGATAATGTGGCCCATTAACCTCGAGCCAGCCACGAGGCACCCCACTTTTACTTACATCAAACAATAAAATATTGTTCATAACAGTATTGAAAATTGGCTATTACTCACACCTGAGCCTAACCAATAAACGAACTAATTCAAAAAAGAGAATATAAAGTAAGTAAATATTCATATTCAAAAAGATACAACCAGCTAGTACCAAAGTACTTAGAAGAGAAGGTACAGTAAATCGCCAGCTGTCTGATTATTATAAAAAATCGCGAAGTACCTACAAGTTTTATAAAATTTATCTAATTTTCCAGCTATAATCGTAGAGGATCGGCCTGAAACAGTACTGATAGTAAAAATAGCTTGCCTGTCTTTGAAATAGTGGTGAGTTTCGTGGATCAAAGTAAGTTTTAACGTAGGACTATGTCTTTGTTTTCTATACTGGGGTACAATTTAAAGAAAAATCGCTTTACGACCGTCACGAAAAGTGGTCATGTTTTGAGCGTTAATATCTCAGTCATTTACTTAAAAAAATTCAAAATCGAACGGAAATATTTCCACGCATCAATTTCATTAGAGAACAGTGTTGATTTTGGGCAAAATACTATTAAAAAAATCATAAATGCTTAGCTTTGTCTTAAAAACTATATTAACCCCTTCAGGCTTAAGGGATCATATCCCAAGTAACAATTTTAGTTTGTAGTGATGTAGAAAGAGATGTTCGCTCATCACCATGAGGCACCAAGAGTGAACATTACTATTTTTGGCTAGAATGAAAGATGTGAAGAGAAAGTGTTGAAAGTTCCGTCAGTGTGCGGCAGGCTGGAAATAGAACAGATGTTTTTTTTTTTAGGAAAATTGAGCGAAAGGGCATGTATCCAGTGGTACTCGAACCATGGACGTCAATTTTTGCCTAACATCCCACTGCGGGGTAGCTTGTAGCAACGGACCAAGTCCGCCACTGCAACAGGCTTAAATTGACGCATGGAAAGACGCTCATGTACCACTGTGGCTTGTATAGTTATTCTAGCGATCTATTGTGTGCACTCTGTTTATTGATGCGCACATGGGAGAGGAACTCTCGCCTTTTTTTGGGTTTGTTTTGATTCGCAACGACTGAGATCTTTAGTTTTATTTCAACGATATAGCACGTCTCCAGGCTTTGTTGATAAAACTACATTCAAAACTGTTTTGTCCACTAACAACTTCTCTATGCATCATTTAAGCCGAAACATGTACAAAATAGGCCACTCTATAGACGGTTGAGAAAACAAAATAATAGAACCTTACAAGACCAGAAAAATATTGAAAATGTTCTAGTGAAAGATGTTATGACCACTTGAGAACCTGCATAAAACCTATTGGCTGCCACAAAAACCAGCATACAGCCAAATGGCCACAGCTGTCAAACTTCACTGTGTTGTTGACGTTGCTATCGCCATGAGGAGCCACCATCGTCGTCGGTTCCGGCACCGGTGGCAGTGGGCAGTGGCATTCACATTCACTACAATCGACTTCGCGCACTGGGAGGAGTTCTGGCAGCAGAAGTCGATAGGAGAATTTTCCGATATGCTGAAAAAGTGGTCACGATTCTGTTCGTTCGACTTGTGATTTCCGTAGCACATTGGTTTCTGCAGATTCGAACAGCTTTTGGTTTGCTTAGTATCCTGGCTTTTCTGGGGCAGCAAGCAGTTCCGGTCGTAGTAGGCGGAATTTTTCATTTACCATCACGCATGATCTTTCTGGCGTTGGTGAAAATGTTCAGATTCGAAAGCGCCCGGATGGCCGTCTTGGTTAGCGGCGGTGTCGTGATCAGATTAGCTGACGAGTTCCTCCGTTTCATGCGTCCCTTCGGTTCCATATAGTCTGCCAGCTCGTGATCGCCATTGCTGCTCGAGGACAGATCGTCGTAGCTCAGCGTTTCACATTGTCGCAGCAAACTGTCCAGCTTCTTGATTTCGGATAGTTCGATACAGGAGTTGGCGCAAGCTTGTCTCCGACGTGGTTCCCCGGAACGGTGGCAACAATCATTCGCCGGCTAACAGCAGTCGGGCACTGATGGCTCCGTGGGCGCGCGTTGCATGATTCGAAGTTCGGGAATGTTTGAATACTTTCGCGGTATCACTCTCGTTTATTTTTATTGCTATTATTTTTATTTGCGGTCGCACACCTGTCAGCTCGTCACTGGATTCGCTGTTTTCCGGGTTTCGCTTTTCGATTTCGATGGGCGCTTATTCATTACAATATTTCAGCCTTGCAGTTGATTGTGTAACTGTTAAAACATGGAAAACATTGGTAATAGATGCTTCTCTGGAGGAATATTTTTGCGCTTTTTGACGGGAGTAGCGGTGATGTGACAGGAAAGTTCGATGCAATTACGGTCGTTTTCATTCTCTTTTGAATTTTAATGCGCTTGAATAACTTTCCTGGAGCTACAAAATATAGAACAAAATGCAAAAAGTTTTGTTTTGAACTGAGACACACATTCATTTTTTCACAGCCAACTACTTGGCCTGCTATATGACAGTTGCGAATTCACTCATGGCGGTGTTCGTAAATTTGCAACAACCCACCAGGGACTCAGATAAACGCGATAGTTGTTCATGCGAGAGCCAACAACGATTCTCCGTTACTATGCCTAGTTGTTGATTTTTTTCTGTGAACTCGTCTAATTTTTGTCTTAGTCGTGTTTACATCACTGTATCACAGATAGTCTCTAAGTAATACTTGAACATATTTTCAGCAATTTCTTCCTACAATGCTTGTCATGATAAAGAACACCCTCGATTTTCAAGTTCCGTGTGGTTGAAACAAAGCCACGATGTACTAACACAAGCAAATGGTAATTTCATTCATTCACGCTGTGATGACAAATACAAAGTATTCTTCCAAACGATAATGTGCCCATTAACCTCGAGCCAGCCTACGAAGGCACACTTTTCACCACATCAAACAATAAAATATTGTTCATAACAGTATTGAAGGTTGGCTATTACTCACACCTGAGCCTAACCAATAAACGAACTAATTCAAAAAAGAATATAAAGTAAGTAAATATTCATATTCAAAAAGATACAACCAGCTAGTACCAAAGTACTTAGAAGAGAGGTACAGTAAATCGCCAGCTGTCTGATTATTATAAAAAATCATAGAAGTACCTACAAGTTTTATAAAATTTATCTAATTTCAAGCTATAATCGTAAGGATCGGCCTGAAACAGTACTGATAGTAAAAATAGCTTGCCTGTCTTTGAAATAGTGGTGAGTTTCGTGGATCAAAGTAAGTTTTAACGTAGGACTATGTCTTTGTTTTCTATACTGGGGTACAATTTAAAGAAAAATCGCTTTACGACCGTCACGAAAAGTGGTCATGTTTTGAGCGTTAATATCTCAGTCATTTACTTAAAAAAATTCAAAATCGAACGGAAATATTTCCCACGCATCAATTTCATTAGAGAACAGTGTTGATTTTGGGCAAAATACTATTAAAAAATCATAAATGCTTAGCTTTGTCTTAAAAACTATATTAGCCGCCTTCGGGCTTAAGGGATCATATCCCAGAAAGTAACAATTTTAGTTTGTAGTGATGTAGAAAAAGAGATGTTCGCTCATCACCATGAGGCACCAAGAGTGAACATTACTATTTTTGGCTAGAATGAAAGATGTGAAGAGAAAGTGTTGAAAGTTCCGTCAGTGTGCGGCAGGCTGGAAATAGAACAGATGTTTTTTTGAGGAAAATTGAGCGAGGGCATGTATCAGTGGTACTCGAACCATGGACGTCAATTTTTGCCTAACGCATCCCACTGCAGGGTGGCTTGCAGCAACGGACCAAGTCCCGCCACTGCAACAGGCCTAGATCGACGCATGGAAAGACGCTCATGTACCACTGTGGCTTGTATAGTTATTCTAGCGATCTATTGTGTGCACTCTGTTTGATTGATGCGCACATGGGAAGAAGGAACTCTCGCCCTTTGCTGGGTTGTTTTTTGATTCGCAACGACTGAGATCTTTAGTTTTATTTCTACGATATAGCACGTCTCCAGGCTTTGTTGATAAAACTACATTCGCTTCTGTTTTGTCCACTAACAACTTCTCTATGCATCATTTAAGCCAGAAACATGTACAAAATATAGGCCACTCTATATCGGCAGGTTTTGAAAAACGAAATATTTAGAACCTTACAAGACCAGAAAAATGTTGAAAATGTTCTAGTGAAAGATGTTGCCATGACCACTTGAGAACCTGCATAAAACCTATTGGCTGCCACAAAAACCAGCATACAGCCAAATGGCCACAGCTGTCAAACTTCACTGTGATATCGTGGTTGGTTTTTGTTGTTCTGCTTTGTTCGATTCTCTGCTCTTCTGATTCATTTAACAGTAAATACAATAAGGTCTTATTTACACGGTTTTTTTTTACACGGATTGTTTTCGTCGATACCTCCAGAACGGAACAACTTATCGACCTGATGCGAATCACATTGTACGTTTTGGGCAAAGAGTAATCATATGGCAGTTTTCCAAAAAAAAAAAATATGGATTTCAATAAGGAGATCTAAAAGAGTGCCAAAATTGGTCTCTGATCTGCAGTTCATTTGCATTACATATAAATTTTGGTGTATTTATTTGTCCACTATTTGTTATCCATTATTTGTTTGTAAAATCTACAGTTGTGACGGTAAACTTTTGAGCTATATAAGGTTATTATATGTATTCAAACATACTCAATGGACCTTTGGAAGGTCAACAGTCAATATTTTGTGATTTCCTGATCAATAGGTTATCCAAACTGTCGTGGCGCTCAAGATTAACTGTTGTAACAGTAAATTTTAGGCAATACAAAGTTACAATATTCAAACATATTTAATTAATATTCTTAAAGGTTAACAAACAGTATAAAGCAAAATGACATGAAATCAGAATATAGTACCTACAGTTGCCACAAAAACTTTCTGAAGTATGCAAAGCTACGTTGTGTATTGAAACATATTGATTAAATATCTCGAAAGACAACGAGACATTATGAGATAATCTTCTATGATGAAATTTCTATTGATGAAATTTTTCCATCAGCATGAAGGCTCTAGGAGTGGACAGTAGTTAATTTCTAGAACGATGATGAATTAGAGAAAGTATTGATAGCTCCGTTAGAGTACGGTAGGCTACGAAAATTGAAAGATGCAAGTTGAAAACAAACGAAGGGCATTTGAACGGTAGTATGCGATCGAGCATACGTTATTTTTACTTATAGATCCTCTCATCTGGATAGAAAGTTATCTGTATCTGACAAATTTCATCATAGATCGTTACTCCGCAAATTGGGATCATACAAAAAACAACAATCAAAGTATAATCTTCTAGGTTATCCAAACTATATTGAAATTCAAATCTGAAAATCTACAGTTGTAAACGTTGCTTTCTGGATCAAACAAAGTAGAAATATGTATTTGACTAATTTAAGCGAGTCTTCTGAAAGGTAAACAAATATGATAAAACATCTGGGGATGTTCTAGGTCAGCAAAACTGCCCCTGAGTTCAGAAGTAAGAATACAGCCGTTACATTAGCTTCAAAACTTATGAAACATGGCGATATGTATTTAAACGACACCAGCAGAGAAATAAAAAGGCGTATTATGGCTGGCAATCGTGTCTACTTTGGACTCCGAAGGACGCTAAGATCGAACAAAGTTCGCCGAACAACAAAGTTAACCATCTACAAGACATTAATTAGACCGGTAGTTCTCTAAGGCCACGAAACATGGACATTGCTAGTGGAGGTTCAACGCACCTTTGGTGGTCTTTGAACGGAAGGTGTTGCGTACGATCTACGGTGGAGTGCAGATGGAAGACGGAACTTGGAGTAGGCGAATGAACCACGAATTGCATCAGTTGCTGGGAGAACCTCCGATCGTACACCTCGCTAAAATAGGTAGACTACGATGGGCTGGGTATGTCTTAAGAATGTCGGACAGCATCCATGTTAAAATGGCTCTCGAAAACAAACCGACGGGTACAAGAAAAAGAGGCGCGCTACGAGCAAGGTGGACTGATCAAGAAGAAGGCGACCTGCGGACCCTCCGCAGACAGCGAGGCTGGTGAGTGACAGCCATGCACCGAATAGTATGGAGACAACTTCTGTGTACAGCAGAAGCCACGCTGGCCTTAGTCTGATTAGTAAGGTAAGGTAATGTATTTAAACACATTCAGTTAATCTTCGATAAGGTCAGCAGTCATTATGAGATTATCAAGTTAATAAAAACTAACTGGAGCTTAAAACTCAAGATGTACAGTAGCAACCGTAGCCTCTTGGGCTA